>VZUI01036770.1:0-53769 GCA_013401135.1 Cettia cetti | reverse complement strand
TGGGATGAGCTCCTCTTTTATACAGAAAGTCAGAGGCCAGTTTGATTGGTAATACAAAAGGTAAACCTTTCTACCAACTTCATCCCAGAGGGACATCAGAAGAAGGTCTGTCCCATAAGAAAGAATGTAAACATTTCTATATTTACAAAACATTGTTCTTCTGTTTACCAGAAGAAGCCTGGGAAAGAACCCTTTTTTAACATCAACACATTCAGCTTGAAAACTCAGGACTACACATGGAGAGTTAGCGATTTTAGAGAGGAGCCCTCATGGATGTTCTGGATGACCTCCTGTGGGACATGTTTCTTTGATGCAGTGATCAGATATGGCCAGGGAGAGAAAGTCATGGAGGTAAAGTGGCAGGTCCTGTGCCACAGCACAATGGGGCCAAAATCATGCGGTCCTTTAAGATGCATAGGTAAATTCCACAACAGCAGCTGTAGCAACTCACTGAATTAGGAGGTCTTTTCTGATGGATCAGCAGTAGATCAAAAAAGAAATAGAGGAAAGAGTTTCACTCTCTTGCTCTCACACTATAAAGCAATTTTAGGGACACAGATGATTATAGTTACTGCAATAGGTCCTGGGATTTTTAAGAATTAGTGGGTGAATGTGATTTGCAGTGAATTTTAGAAGTGAAAAGTCTGTGTTGGCAGAATTTGCACTACCCTTCAAATGAAAGAGAGGGAAGTCTATGTGAGAGATAGAACACAGCACCTTTCTCTGGAGACTTCCAGCATTGCTTTGCTGACATCTAAGGATATAAATAAATGCCTCTGGTGTATGGTGTTTTTAGAGAAAGCTCCACTTCAATCAGGCAAATAGTCTTTGACTTCCTAATCTAGTGAGAAATAGAACTGCTCTTCTCTTTCCCTTCCTCTTCATTAGTTTATGTACATCAGCTCCCATCATGTTTACCTGTGAAGAAGTGGTTTCAGTAGGACTGCTATCTTTGTAGCTTTTTCTATAAACACTTCAAGCCCCATTGTATAACTTAGATGGAAGCAAATAAGCATTCAAATGAAACAGAAAACCTCAGGAGATCTTGCTGCCAGGACATAAGTTGTGTAGTCAGGAGAAAAATAGCCAAAATAAGAAGCTATGGGCCATGCCTCATGTTAACAGACACACAGGCGTTTCCCCTGACTATTTTGAAAACAAGGCCTCAGCCAAGCTCTCTCCACATGGCTTCAAGTGGGAATGCATCTTATTGTTGAAGATGCTAAACCTACTGTGCACTTCCACCGTTAATCATACATAATCCACAACAATGGCACTCTCTTTGTGCACCACGTTGGAAGTATCTGTGTATCATATATTCAAATTAAATTGTGTGCTTGAGGGAGCTCATGATCCCCAGCATAGTTCTGTGGCAGCATGGTTTGCAGGCTCTGTATGCTACTTGTGAACAATCTATCTATTGTGTATGTGATGGCAAGCTTGAATCTCTGCCTGGGATTATCTGAAAACTCTGGAACTTGCCAGCAGGAAAATTTACAGCTAAACAATTATGTTGTTGAAACTCTGACAAACCCACCCCAGTATATGACTTTGAAAATAGGGCTAGGTGTATGCAACTGAATATATTATACATTGTAACACAGCCTCCCGGGGGGGCCTGCATTATAGAGTCTGTTTACTTTGACTGACACATTTCATTTTTCTTTTCTTCCAGACATTATTGCTGCAAATGATATCTCTGCTCAATATGGATTTTCTCTTCTAAAAACTGGTTAGGTATTTGGATAAACATCTTCTGAACAAGTTCTTTTATTATTATGTTGATGATTTTTGGAAGCAATCCAGCAATAATGCAATACCTACCCAACAAAATGTAAAAAAGCAGCTAGCAGACCTTTATAATATTGGTTTATCAGAATACACAGAGGTGATATTTCCGGAACTTCTCTCCAATGGAAAGTAGTTCAAAAAATTCCAAAGCTTCCAAAAGGAGAGCATATTTTTTTTTTCTACCCATCACTTTTCTATAAACAGAAATTTACATCCTCCAAAATAGACTGATGACTTCTCACCAAGGGTGAAATAATTTTCATTCAAGCACAGAATAACATTCATTTTACTTAAGTAGGCAGAGATGTTATTGCAAAATAAAACTACTCAGAAAAAAAAAAAAATTGGTGTTAAAGTCAGTCACAGTTTTTCCAGATAAAATCAGCACTGGGTCATGCAGAGTGGCAGCTTTTTTCTTCATGCTGTATTGGCATTAGAAATCAGAAATTCACTACAATTTTCCACTTTCTTCAGAAATTTCAACATCTGTGATGCTGAATGCCAGAACAGATGGCAGTGACTGGTGACTCTGGTCAGGTACATTAGCCTGAAGAGTGGTGTTTTTTTCTTGTACTTCCAAAGAAAAAGTAGAAGAGCGAAATTTCTTTTTGAGATTGTTCTCTGATTGACAAATAAATCATCCTTCATCCCACTCAGGAAGGAC
The DNA here is from genome assembly GCA_013401135.1 of Cettia cetti. Taxonomy (NCBI): domain Eukaryota; kingdom Metazoa; phylum Chordata; class Aves; order Passeriformes; family Sylviidae; genus Cettia; species Cettia cetti. The sequence continues at coordinate 51,314 of VZUI01036770.1, read as the reverse complement.
CAAAGAGCACCTTTTAGATAAAGAGATGGCTGAGAGATGGCATTTTTATCAACATGAGCTTGAGTTGCAAAACACAAAGTATACCTTTTAAGTATAATTTTATGAACAGAAAAAGTATATTTTGGTCTGTTGTATGAATCTTTTATCTACCTTACTCCTGCCATTTGTATTTCCTGCCATTTGGGAATATCCCAAATGGTCTCTGGTTCTCTTTGTTGTTTTATAATTCCTTTTGTACGGCAGCCAATGCTAACATTTCTTTTTGAGTGCGAAAGTTGCTTATGGTTTTTATGTACATGTACTCTACAGTCCTTGCCAAGTACTTGGGGTGGACAACGTGCTTTCTGAGTTCATTAAGAAGAAAATTTGACCTTGTTCACCTTGAGGAGAGATAATTTCTGTGTTGAGTTTTTGCAGGACGTGAGAAATGTAGAAAAGCTGCTGAATCAGTGGGCCAATGAACTCCAACAATAAACTTAATTCTCTAGTGCCTTTACAACTACCAGTAATGGCCCTTGCTGTGCAACACATGGGGAAAAAGAATGCTGCACAGTGGTGTGGGCTCCACCTAGACACTGAAAAACCTCCTGTGATTTTTTCAGTATCTTTTTCAGAAGATACTCAGAATGGATCTCAGAGAAGCCTCAGTGTCACCAGTTTCCAAAGCTCTGGTGTAGCTCTTGCTCTGTTATGGAAAGTAGGGATGACTTGGGCTCTTTTATTTTTTCCCTTGTCTTATCACTCTAGTTTGCTGTGTGCAGGCTCTCTCTGGCTGAATATCAGCAGTGTGCTCTGATCTGAGACAATGTAACCACAAGGCTGAGGACACTGCTCCCTGGACTAAGGGGTGTTCCCAGTCCTGCATTGTTACACCCCCATGGAATTTTTCCCATCATCAGGGAATCCCAAGAAATTAATTTAGGGCAACACTGGTACAAATTCAGCACATACAAAAGCTTGTGTTTCTTTATTTCACTGAATTTAAGCTGTTTATTTATGTCTTATAGTGTGAATGGGACTAGAGGTTTAGGCAATAGCTAGCATCTTGTAAACAAAAAATGTATAATAAGCGTGTTATGCAGTCACCTTGTATTCCTCTTCACTAGAGGTCATTAAAACGTGGAAGGAGAGAACAAGGGGCAAGCCATTCAATGATCTTTCTTGCAGTGTCTTCAACTTATTTGCTGCAGCATAATTTTCAAGGCTTTCTATGCATTCAGAGCTGTCCCTACCCTTGACCAGTTTGTGCTAAATCTAGCTGACACTTTGCTGAGGACTGAAAAGAAAAAGATACTAAGCACTTCCTGTGGCAGAAGTGGCTTCCATTTTTGTCTTAAAGATTGAGCAAATTAAAGACAGGCTTTTCAGTAAAGAACTGTTTCACCTAAGAATGTTTTACTGTCTCAGGAAGTGCTCTGCACTCCAACACTGCAAGTAGTACAGATAATTACTTCATTCTGGAAAGAAGGGGAACTGTTGTAGGGGAACTGAGTAAACTTTTCTGCTTGAGAGAAGCATACAGTTTGCTGACTGACCCTGATAATAATTGTTTTAAGGTTTTCCCTGAAATTTTTGGTTTGGGAAAAAGTGGGGTACACAGCTGCAAAAGAAGACAAGTACTCCCAGTTATTTTCAATTTGTAACCACCTCAGATTCTCTACCCTGTTTCCTTTTTGCAACTCCAGTAAGTAGAAGGAATGGACGATGGAAGTAGAATCTATAAGCAATCATCTTTTTTCGTGTCTCCACCTTCTAGAACCCACAGAATCTCAGGTTTCATGACTAAATCAAAAGGGGCCCTGTCATCCCTGCCTGGTGGTTTTGTATTTTGTGTATGTAATTTATGGGAACAGCTAGCAGCAGACAAGCTAGTGTAGTGATCTGCTGAGAGTGCATATGAATCGTGTCTTACTTTCAATGGAGTCCTGATCATGAGGCTATGGAGGATCTACCAAGACCTAAACAGTATTTAAAATCTGCCACTCACACCAGAAAGCTACTGCTCAGTTTGAGATCCCATGTCAGCTCCTTAAATCAAACCCTTCAGACTCAGGAACAAAGTAAATAAATTATAAGCTTTATTGATTGTGTCTGCTATGTGAACATTCTTTAGCATTGACTAAACCATTCAAACCATGGTCCCAACATGGATCAGGCTCCCTGTAAAACCCGAAATGGCAGCTTAGGAGGGAGCAGAAATGTTTTCTTTCATTTCTCCAAGATTCTGTCAGGGAGGAGTTTGATCTCTACAACTTCACAACATCCGTATGGTCAGGAATGAATTAGTTGTCTCCTTTGACTGGGATATGCGATCAGAGTCTTAGATTGCACAGAAGCCACCGTGATACAGCCTTTTATTTTTTTTTCTTTTGATAAGTGTTATTGAATTTCTCAAGATTTTTGTAGCCATAGCCCCAGTTTGTCCTTTACTTGGTCTCTTGGTCTATTATCCCATCTGAATTACCCCGTTGACTTCAACTAAATCACTGGTATAAATGCATCCTAGACTTCTCTTCCTGCTGATGTAGATAGTGCTGGTGATTGCTGGTTAGGGGTTATTTTGGGGGAAGGGATTGTTTTTGCTTCTGCTTTAAAACAAGGAGGTGTGGTAAATCACAGGCATCTTTCTTGGGATGGAGATAATAAATCACTCTTCCCAGGTGAAATCTTTTATTTATGCCTTGGGATTCCATTTCATTGAGGAAAGGTATGTTCTTTTGACTTCAGCCAGACTGCACTTTAGCAAGTAATTCAAGTCAAGCTGACACTTATTAGTGAGCATGCTGAACACTTTGCTCCCAGGCACTTCACTGTGCTGCCACCATTCTCCATTCTTCACAGATGTTCATTCTCCTTAGATTTCATCTGGAAGCAAAATCTCTGCTTGCTCTTCATGTCAGTGGGAAGTCAGCTGCAAAGAGCAGTTTGATTTTAGAGAGAATGGATCCCTCCCACCAGTTAAAAAAAAAAAAAAAGGAAGGGGAGATGAAATAATACACTCCCAAATCAAACTGAGCTCATTCTTCTGGTCTGAAATTGACTAAGCAAACTTTCTATTATCATTTATTATGCGTTGAGCCCTGTCACCACGCTTAGTGTTAGACAGAACACGTTCAGTAACAGTAGCTCCACAGACAGTACCATTAACATCATACAGATGGCAAATTATTTAATTTCAAAGCAACAAGTTTTACTGCAAGTTTGTGTTTATTAGGAAAAAAAATCCCAAATCTTGAACAGTAAAAAAATTATGCAGATAAGTAGTTCTAGATTACTTTCTTTCTTCAGCAATACTCTTAAATTAATCCCTACAAGTACCATGCCTGTGCTTCCTTTGCAGTGCAGGCACTTATTTACCACCCTGAGAAAGCATGGTTCAGAGGCAAAAGTCTTTTACTAAGTCCTATTGCCAGGGAAGAGGGAAGAAACGGTACTTACTTACATGACCTGTTGGTTAAATTTAGGTTTTTTGTCTAGAAAGAGGTGTAACACCTCACCATATCAGAGATGAGTGTGATGTGCTTGCGACAGAACTAAAAAGCGGCAGCAGTAACCTTCAGAAGATACCTGGATGATCTGCCCAGGCTGACAATTCTGATGCTATAAGGCATCTCAGTGTACATGTCACAAAAGTGGGATGGCTACTGTCAGGTCTAACAACCTGCATGTGCCCAAGAGACCCAGTGAGATGTGTGGGAAGTCCAAACCCTTCTGCCGAAGTTTATCTAAGCTGATATGGCAGGAACATTTTGCACTGGCCATTTCTTACTGCTTGTTATGCCTTGGGAAGGCTGACCTGGAAGAGAGACTAGACAGAGCTACAGAATAAAGTAGATATTTATTAAAAGGCCTTAAAAGATATACATACCTTGGGCAGTACAAAAGCCTGGCCAGGGCTACACCCAAGATGGACCCAAAATGGTCACATAATGGACAACCAGTCACAAGGTTTCACACTTTTATAAGGTTTGGTCCAGTCACATATTGGGGTTTATTGTCCAATTATAGCTTCAGGTAAAGAAGTTCCATCCTCCTTTTTCTCTTCTCTCAGCCCCCCCTTGTTTATGCTTTTGCGGGCCTGAAGCTTGTAACAGTTGTCCTTGGTCTCAAACTGGAAAAGGATTGCTTTGTCTACCTAGAGAGCTGACTAACAATACGAGGCTCAGAGTTACACACCTAGGCAGCACAAAATCTGAAAAATATGAAAATTAAACCTTAAGGCATTAGTTGCTTTCTAACCCAGAATTAGTGGCAGAAAAATGAAGGCTACCTATTACAAAAATCTGACTATTTTCTAAAATCACTTTACTTCATGGCCATCACTGGGCCCTTTCCACACTAAGTCGAGGAGGCATCTTGCTGTTTCTTTGTTGAGATCTTTGTGGAAAATTGAATGGCTATAGTAAGGAAACAATCAATAGCAGCATGAGTCAGTGTGTGCTGGAGTTCGAACAAAGTCATATTTATACACAAAGAGTTACTATGCAAAAATGCATGATCTGCAAAGGTGATCTTGCTATTTAAGCAGTTGTGCATGGCTAATAAACAATGGAGGAAAAAAGTCCCCTTTTAAAAAAGAAGTTCTTTCAATTTCTTTTCATTTAGCATTATAATAATCATGAAAATGAAATTTAACCTGCAAAGGGAAGGATGATGTTTCTTCCTTTCCTTAAACATTTTACATTTTACATATTACAATATACAATACATTTGCATGTTACAAAATATCAAATGTCTTTCTAATATGCCAAGTACTTTAGGATATATATACAAAGTTTGTATAAAACTGTAGCTACTAAACCTTTCAAAATAAACTTTCTATATTCTAGCAAGGCACAAAACAACAAGGCTATGTTGCAACAGGGAAGGAGAAGGTTCCTGTGGATGGTGCCTATCACAAGCTCTTTCCTTAGAAATGTCACAGGTGAGCTAGCTGGCTGCACATGCAGAGATGTGATCCATGGGTTCATGACAACCTTGTTAATTACTAGGAAGCTGAACAATAGGGAGTGTGTTGGAAATGGTTGCAAAATGATGTGAGGATCTGCTAGGAAAGGAGAAAGTGATGGCCACTTTTCTGATTCCATGCATGGGCTAATATGAGTAAGAATGGCTGTACTGAAAAAAGTAAAGGGATCCAGGTTTGAGGTTTAGCAGTAAATTGCCCTACTACTTACATGGAAGAAGCTGCTTTTTTATATCGTAGCATGATGATCCTGAGAGATCCTCTACCACTTTCCAAATTCTGTTACAGCTTATAGACTCATTTACCCATGGCTCTTTATTCTAATCTCCTTTGCTATCTTCAGACTGATAATATTTAGTTGAAATCAGTGAAGATACAGCACCAGAACAGGTTGTATCTAAATCAGTGGAAAATACTGGGAATAGGAATCTATCAGCTAGAAAAGAAAGTGCAAATTGCTATTATACTACTAAAAGATCTGTTCTTTTGAATCTTGACATTTGTGGTTTTGTTCATACGTTACCATGGATAGAAATGCCTTGTCTATATGATTGTGTTGATAGCAGTATTATTTGAGCAGGGATTTTTATTACCAAATATAAATACAGCATGCTTTTTTTTTTTTTTTTTTTTTTAATTACGTGTAACATTCAGTAAAGTAATACATTATTAAGAAAGGTCATTGATTGTTCCCAGGATATGGCAGCAAAATATATAGTATGTACTAAAACTGCAACTAGTTTTAGAGCAGTGTATTGTGGAATAATGGAAAACAAAAAAAAGGAGCCAAAGTTAACAATAAATCTTTGAAGAGGAAAAGGAGTGAAGATGATGCCTTTTTATCTCACAAAAGCTTGACTAGAATCAGAATCAAAAATGAAAGCAAATTTTAGGAGTTTATACATGGGTTTGGTACGATAAGAACATGTTGGTAGCCTGCAAGACATTTTTAACGTTTTCATGACTTGATGAGAAAACAGATCACTAAGACTGTGGAACTAAAAAAATTATTAAGTGCCAGCTCCAAAGAAAAATCATTGCTTCTCAACTGATCACACTGTGTTGGAGACATTCTAGTAAGTAAAATTCTCCAAATATTTTTCTAGCAAATAAACACTGAAAACACTCAAAAAGCCCTATCTAGATTAAGAAACATTTACTGAAAACAAAAAGAAACATTATCTTACTTTTCCTTTTTTACTTCCACTTTTATTTCATATAAGAGGTTGAATTCTTTTTTTGCAAAAGTATGGCAGATTGTGGTTTAAATATCATATTTCATTGGTTAGATTTTTTTCTGTTCTTGAGCTGACACGATCCTTGCCACAGCTAACAGCATTTCCTTGCATGGGCAATGAGTATTCGGAAATGTACCTTTGCTCTTTAACATGACCAAACAGCTGGAAGCAAGATATTATAGCAGTTCCATGTGATCAGCAGGTTGTCTGCAGAGTGTGTGGATAACACCTGCCAACATGTACTGAAAAAAAAATGCACTGCAAAAAGCAGCAGAAGGCCATGACAAGGGTTACAAAGTAGCCCACAATGCAAGAACACAGGCCAAATCTATGAAGATTGTAAGGAATGTAGAAATTAAATTGTATATATAACCTTGCCCGTCAAAAATTTTTTTTCAATGGAGATGAAGAATGAGTCCATGATGAAACAGAATTTTACATGGTAGAAGTTCTGATGGCAGTGCTTTATTGGTAACTTCCTTTTTATTCATTGCTGTTATTTGTTCTTGTTGGTTTTGTTTCTTTTTCTCAGATATGAAGGCCCGAAGCAATCCTTTCCAAATTCACAGACTATGCTGTGATCCTGGGAGTCCCTGAGAGGCTTTCTGAGGGGGGGAGCCAGCTGGCCCTGCATTATCTGCATTCCTGGTGCTGGCCAGGTGTTGTGCATAGTGCCATGGAGCACTGCCAGGCTGCGAGGTATCTTGAAGTCCCATAGGAAAAATGGGGGACCCCTGGGCTTGTGCCAGGGGACGGGGGGCATTTGGACCCTGGGAAGGAGTGAAGGGAAGGAATGAGGCTTAGGGGAGGTTTTAGGGCTATGAACAGGGTTGGAGAAAATGGGCTATTGTGGGCTTTGTTTCTTTAAGATAATATTTTGGGTGGGTTTGTGGAAGAGGAATTTGAATTTTCACACTGTAAAACATCAGAGCATGCAACCTTACATAGAACACTGTCCAGTGTCTGGGCCAATGCAGTGTATCACTGAGATTAAGAGCATAATGAGCTCTATCAAAGCATCAGACGGCAGAGGGATAATTACAAGATCCATCATTATTAGGCAAGAAAAACAAATGTGTCTTATAAACCCTAAAGCTCTAGAGCAAAAACCACTCACTAATTGAGCAGGGGGCTAGGTGCAAGCTTCTCTTGGGGTCAGTTTATTCTAGGTTAGTCCATTACACAGTTATTACACCTTGTTCTGAAGTACAAGTATTCAGTGAGGTTAGTGAAGGATGATGGCAGACATCTCTCTACCATAATCCATGTTCTCACTTCATGCACCCATACTGAGCCACTCTGTGGGCTCCCACAGTTGCTTTAATGAATTCTGGTCTCACACTGAAAAAATCTCCTTCCTCTCTCTAATGCTAATTGGTTTATTCCTCCCTCCTCTCTCATCTTCTTCATAAGAAATGCCTTATGCCTGGAAATCATTCATGTATTTGTGTGAAGCAAATATTTTGCCATTGTAATTGATTTGGTTGTATGAAATAGTAGTTGCTTTGTGACAAATCAGCAGAGGCACAGTATTTCTGTGTTTCTCTTGAAGCCTACTGTGCTGTGCACTCACAATGGCATTCCTTGAGAGTGTTGGAAATCTCTTTTCTTATGTGAAGGAATGAGCAAATATGGTCTGTGAATTCATCAGTCTTTCTGACTTTGTGAGGCTTGAACTGAAGGTGGATCATCTTAATTTAGAGGTGAATCCTAATTTAAAAGACTGTCAGTGGAGTTTGAGAGGTGATGAAAGAACCTTTTAAAAAATGCTGACATACACCTGATTTGATCTTTCAGTTCAGCCTCCCTCTCATCTTGGGGAGGCTAGCCAAAGAGGAACTGAAGATTTTTCTTTAGTTTTAGATCAGTGACTGGTGAATGAATACAATATGTTGCAGGAGTAGGACATCTGACTTGTCTCTCAGATCTGAAATCCTGTTACAATCAGGTGGCTACTTGACTCTGTCTGTCAATAGCAATGCTGCCCACAGATCAGGTCAGCAAACAATGCAGGGTCCAAACAGCAGGTCCCAGGAGCCCTGACTTTGCCTGAAATGAACATTAAGAGGAAATCCTTCTAGTATCCTTGCAAGTCCTTCTCTTTTTATTCCCTATAGTGCCTTGCCACCCCAGAGGGCTGATATTTCTTTTGCTCTATCTTCACATGTAAGAAACTATGGTTTGTGTGAGTAGAGTGCAGTAAAAGGAACAAGAGATCCCCAACAAGGTGAGAAGTGTTCCTCTAACACTGAAGAAAGGTGTTGTGGAACTCTGTGTTCTAGGTCCCAAGAAGGGAGATTTCCACAGGCCTGCCTGCTAAGGCCCTCTGCTAAGCAAGCAGAAGAAATGCTGGACATCTAGAAGTCCTGGCTGCCCCCAGTGCCAATTTATCTGACTCTCCACACCTTGCTGGCTTCACCAACAGGTCCTTTCTTTCCCTCGTTGTGCAGTGACCAGTGTAAACTGTAGAACATTATGCTACCTTCTCAGCTGTGTCAGCAGGTCACTCTAGTCTTGCAAAGGAAACCATATTCACTTTTGAATCTCTTGATCAGCATAAAGGGTTCCAAGAAAATCTTAGGTTCAGCTTGCTCCCCTTTCCACTGAAAACCATTATTACAACCAGCCTGGAAGTTGTAACTCCTTCCCTTCTTAAACTGACATCTTCATCTAAGAACATGTCCCACCGTTTTTCCTTTCTCTGGAATCTGGTACAGAGACACCTTCCTCCTTGGATAGTCTTCCCTGTACAGCCCCAAATCTGCAACAGTTCCCCCTCCACACACACTGTATAGGTAACAAAACACAACGAAGGGGTTTGCCTTTGTAAAACAACAAGGCAAGAAGGACTACTGGAGATCAAGACCTTTCCAGAGACCATTGCATAGAAAGAATATATATATGTAAAACCAAGATGGAAATTCATTTTATTGGTGTCCAGCACACACGTCATTTTTGAGTTCAAGTGCATGCATATGGCACTGCTGTCACAGTAAGAGTCTCTTGGCAAGGTTAATCCCCAATAAGTGGCTCACAGTTCATGGCAAACCCAGGACTGTCTGTTCAGAAAAATAAGACAAGAGGGAATATAGACATATAGTTTGGGTCTTCTCAAGGTCATCTGAAATTAGGTGTGATTCTCTTACAGGCAGATTAATTACAGATAAATTATAGTCTTGAGCATACTGTGGGGAGCTTCAACTTTTACCAAGTCTTGACCACTGCAAACACTTGAGAATCAAAGGCTACCTCAGCAACACAAGACTGTGCTCACACAAAATGAGCAAATGAAAAGAAGGAGGAAATGCTGAGCCACAAACATAGGCTCTGGGCTGTGTGAATTCTTTAATTTTTTTAAATAAAGAGACTGCTATGACCACTTCTTTAAAGATGTAAAAAAAAAGAATTTTACCCTGTGGACAGCAAAAGAAGAGGGAAAGAGACCACCTTCCACCCAGTATGGGACTTCAGTGTTAATTTTCAAATTTGACTTCAGTGTTAATTTTCTCTTTTAAGAAATCTATCAACCTTACCAAGAGACTCCTGGGTGAGGATGCCCGGAACATGAACTCCTAAGCTAGAATTGCATTCCCACCCAGTTGTTATCATCTTTGCCAGGGATAAGTGCATGAATAGGTTTTCTTATCTTAGCACCTCACTGATCTCCAGCTCACCACTGGTGCCCATGAGCTTGCAATAAAACTAGCTTGGACAACTTTCCAAAAATATGTGAAACTGCTTCCACTAACTGCATGAAAAAGAGAATGCAGGAGTTTCACCTGGCCCTGTTGGCCCTTCACGAACATCCAGACTGTAACAGATAGCTTGAGCAAGATGTGATGATAATATCGTTCTAGGCAAAATGTTGCTTCCAGAATTAGTTATTATGAGTGTTCCTGGATTTCTAGAGCCCTCATAGCTAGGTCTTTATGCAGAGAACACATATGCTATGAAATTGAATCTGAGGAAAAAAATGGCAATTCACAAGCTGTTCTCTTGCAGCAACTGTAAACTCCACAGAAAGCCAAATAAAGGGAGAAAGACTAGTGTCACATTACAGAGAGGAGGCTTGGCTTTTGTCAGTGCCTTTGACTTGCAGCCTTCACATATGCATTTGAAGAGAGCATGTCTTACTGTTGAAATGGGTGGGACACTAGCTACAGCCTGGAGGATTAGGCGTTAACCCAATATTTCCAGTGCCACAGAATAAGAAAAAGAATGTAAAGTACAGTTGTCCTCTCACAATTTCATGTAGTTCTATATGAAGGAGAAGTTACGTTTTTACAGGCATGACTATAGGATGCTATACTTATTTCCAGTGTTTACATACATTGTGAGCTGAGAACAAGCTCCAGTTCCTTGGCGAATTTTCTTGCTTGATGACATCTTCATTGTTGTTATTACTCATTACAAATAGAATTCAGGGAGTGAGGTCACTCAATGGCAAACCCATCACAAGTATTTCCCAAAAAGTGTGCCTGGAGAAATCTTTTGGATACAACCAGTTTTATGAACAAGTTATAAATAAAAGAAGCTGATGTTGTTTGTGATTTGCAAAACTTAAGACATAAACTTTTCTCTGTTTTTTTTGCATATTCCACCCCTCAAATAGTCAAGCATAAGCATCCCAAAACTCTATAAATTTATTTTAAAAATGGCGAACAATTTATTCAGAAGTAGACTTCATCCTGAAAAAAACAAATTCTGGTTTGAAAATGATTCCTGATTACCTTTCTATAGGACTTAGAAAATTAAACAAAGTTTAGGAGATACATTGGACTGAAATGAAATGATGACCACTGAACATAAATGCTGGCACTTGCAACATCTGTTCTCTACCCAGAATCTGTGACTTTCAAAATAGCCCTTAACTAGCACCAGTGAGCCATACAGGCAAAAGGAACCTTGTATAAAACTTGCCCTCTGGTGATGTGGAGTTATTTTTCTTGAGTTCTATTGACTATACATATTTCCAAATGGAGTCTTCTTGTGATACTTGCAGTCTAACAGGTTAAACATTTGACCTCTAGCCTTCTAGAACTTTGGCCTTTCTAACTTTGGCCTAGACTTGACCAAACATAAAGAATATTTAACAATTCATTTCTGTAAATAAGGTTAAAAGTTGATATAGCTTTGAATATCTGTGTTTTCAGCAAAGTTTAATAACTTCTCTTTTCTTTTGATAAGACAGTTCAGATATATTTTCCTTGATTGTCCAGGAAAGTGTAAATAAGAGAGAGTTTAGAATCAAACTTTGCAGTGTTGCTTTGCACATTTTACTCATGATGCTGACTTTTGTTCTACATCAGCTATGTTACACAAAGTTCAGCTCCTCTGATTAAAATAATACTTCAATTTCACACAACTATATGACTACTCTGATTACAAAAAAATGCAACAATGTCGTTAATCATTGGAATGGGGGACAGAAATTCTTATCTACTTTGACACTTTAGTTTGGATTATTTGTTTGAGGTTTTTATTTTGTTTTATTTTGCTGCATATTATGCTCGGCCTTGTTAAAGCTTTTTTTTTTTTTTTTTTTTTTTTTTTTTTTTTTTTTTTTTTTTTTTTTTTTTTTTTTTTTTGTCTGTATGAGCAGGAGTACTTTGACAGCAGTGACTTTTTTTCCACAACTCAGCCAAAAATTAGAGCAAAGTGAGATAATGGATCAGGACACAATTTGTAGCAGATGGATTGTCTTTATATTTTCTCACCTACTTTTTTTTTTTTTTTTCCCATTGGTGAAATAATAAATAATAGAGACCTACACAGATTCATCTGAAAATTTTGGTTTTTAAACGCAGTGAAGAAAATCTCTGTTTTAAGCATCATGTCTTCCCAGGGGTGTTGACTGGAGCTGTCTGCTGGCCTGAAAATAGAAAATGGCATTGTTTTAGAACTGAGTCACAAGCTGAAAGTTAACTCTGATCTTCTAGGAACTCAAGGGCCAGGCCAGTCTTTACAAATATAAACATTTAGCTCTAGACTACTGTAGTTAGTTTATAATTTCTGAACATCTGCATTTTAGTTTTTACTACTACAGTGAGTAGTACAATCTGTGATTACTTTGCACAGGACCATAGGTATATTTCAGGGTCTTCTCTATAATTAACAGAGATTTTGGCCCTCACTTGAGGGCAAGAGCACAAAAACCCAATAACTTCTCATGGGGACTGTGAAACCCTCTGCAATTTTAATAAGGTAACTAGTCTTTTTAGAAAAAATGTATTTAATGTGTTTTCTAACTGAAAGACCAGTTTACATCTTGTAAAATAAAGAGAAAATAAAATTTCATCCTCAGAATGCTCGATAGGAAATTTTACTTGGCCATATTTTGCCTTTAGTTTCTTTCTAAACATAAATTTTCTGCCTTGTGAGTTTTAACTTGTCTCTTTGGTCTTGTTTTTGTCACCTCCCTACAAACCAAATCCTGTGTTGCTGCCAGGCTCCACTCTTCTTTCTCAAGAAATATCTTTTTTGTGTTCCAGAAAAACTCCATTTCAATTACCATATCCCTCAAATCTGCATCCAACATTTTTACAGACTGTCCTCGTCTTATTGTATGTTTTCTTCCAGAAAACTTTTGGAAAGATGTTGGGGACAGAAATTTTTTTTCTTTGACATCTCTCTTATTCTTCCATCCCTGAGTGCAGACAATACTGTCATCGTTTAAGCATTCTGGATGAAGCTATGTCTGAATATATTTCCCTGTCTGCTTTGAATGCTTTTAACTTATAGTACATCACAATGGTAGTAAGATACTAAAAATATATTTTAATGAGCTGTTCCTTATGTTGGGAAACTTACTGCTTTACGGTGATTGGTAATACTACCTCTGTTTAACACATGAATGTTGAAAAGCTGGCTTCTAAGTTTCTGGAGGCCAAACCAGGTTCTGCAATGGTAACCTACATGTAGCCCTTTGTTCACCCTACCCAATTTAAGATATTTTTATAGAAGCATCTAATTAGGGGGCTTCCTCAATTTGGGTTAGCTCTGCTGTAGATGGTGAAAACATAGCTGAGCCCCTGTAATGCCCTTTAAAGAGTTCCAATCCTGTTCAGCGATCTATCTCCTGATTTTTCTGATTTCTCTGAAAGTTAAATGATTGATACTAGGGTCCGGATCCCTTCCTTTGGCCAGTACTGTTCAGTGATGAAGACCTGTGAAGAACCAATTAGGAAAGAAACTAGTGGAGAAGGTCTAGCACTGACCTGCCATTCTTTTCCAGACAACATTGAATGAGTTTGTTGAAAGAAAGCTAGCTTGTGAGTGTGACTGTCATGTAAACCCTAAAAACAGTCAAAAAATTACTGTATTTTTTACATTTAAACAAGTTGGCCATTCCACAGAGCCTGCAGTTAACACCAAATACTATGTCAGCAAGGTAAAATTCACTTTGTGTCTTTGGCAATATCACTGGAATTCTGCTTGGACAGATTCATGACAATTAACTCATCCAATGGCAAGCATAAGATACATTTATGCCAAGACAATTTTTGCTGGTGAAGGCATTAGAAAATTAGCACTGCAATGCAAATAAACAGGACAGACCACTTCTATGAAAAAACCCAAGATACTTAATCTACCTGTTGGTAACCTTTCAAAAAGCAAGCCTGGGTCTTTTGCTTACATGGTAAACTTGGTATTCATCCAGAGCCCTATTTACTCTGCTCTCTAGCATGCATCTTCTGGGTGTTAAGATCCAGAAATATCTTATACCCTGAAAATTGGAAACACAAATTCTAGAAACTGAATGTATGTAGGCAATTCTCAGTGATACCCTGTGTTTTAATATTAATTAAATCCGCAAAGCCATGGTGTTTCACCAATGATGGTGTTGAGTTTACTCATTTTAAAATGGATGTTTTTAGTACAAGCAGGAAAGTATCTTAGCCACTTGCTGTTAAAGAATGGTTTCCTTCTCATGGCCTTCACTTTCCATTTTAAACCTCTTGCACAGCTTTGCTGTCTGCTCTTAAGTAGTTGCCAAGTTACACCATAAGGGGAACTGTATTTCAGTGTTGGATAAAATTATCCTTTAACACAGATATCTTAAGGAACTGCTCAAGGGACCAGGAAATACATCAGTAGCTTGGGCAAGGTAATCTTCAGGATGACTGAACCACTGGAGATGCTGCAAAGTGATACTTATGAGATAGATAGTAGAAGGTTACCCACTGCCTCAGTCTTTCAAGGTATTAAATGCTGTCTTTGTTAAATAAGAAATGAGAATTTTTTGCAAATGTCTCTTAAATATTTGATAAGTTTCAGACTGCTCTGAATGGAAGTTTCACTCTACTTTGTTAATCCTTCACTAGAATTTAGCTACAGGCTTCAGCTGTTCTAGGACTTATGGTGCTTCATTTAGTTCAGCAAAATGTTCTACCATTGCAAACTCTCTCAGGGCAGGGGGACTTGCATAAATGAGAAATGTTTTCAACCTCTGCACTGCTGAACTTCTGTGAGGATTCAGCCTAAGTCTGAAATTTGGCAAGGCTCACAAGTCTGAAACTCCCGAGAGCATATATATAATTCTTTGACTTGAAATTCAAATCAAGTTGGAAAGTATTTGGTTAACCTCGGTGGACCTGCATGTGACAGATCCCAGTTGCACTGAAGAAGGTTCATGGTGCTTTTCATCCACTTTTCTGCTCAGCTGACTCCTACAATTGTATAGTGTAGAATGAAACTTCAGTGTCATCTGAAACTGCTCTTCTTCGAAACCACTGTTAATCCAGAACTGTTGGAGTCTGGCATTCTCTGACTGCTGCTGTTTTTAACTTATTCAAAATCTCTAAGCAAATTCTAACTGAAGGATGTGAAGATCTGTTCTTGAACCTTATATTAGACATAGAAGCTGGTTTAAGTTTGCTCAGAAATAAATCAGAATTCAAACTTTACAGATGAACATCACTTCAGTGTTGGCCTGAAAAAAAACAGGCTGTTTTTCTAATGTCATTGCCAATAGATTTTTGTTCAACTTTCTAAAAATTATGGTATTATTTCTTTACATCAGGTGCAAGACATCTTGCGTACAGTAGGACATTCAATCCTTTCACCAGCCTAAACTGCTGCTGCAAGTTCCCTTTCAGCTGATGTGGTGTTTGGCAAACAACTTGTCACCTAGTCTTTATGGTAATACTGATGTGTTATCCACTTATTACATAGTATCTGCTGGCTGAGGTACTTTGGTCTGAGAAGTTTCCAGAGTAGAGTTCAGCTCTTTAGTGTTTACTAAAGCTCCCCAAAAGAAGCAAGTCAGATAAAAAAGAAGTGAAGCTTCACTTGCATTGCAGTTTCACTGCTGCCTCTGTGAATAATAAATGTATTAATGCCTATTAAGGGCAGCTATTTACAGCTCAGGATAGAATGAGGGTTGACGACATAGAGTATTATATCATGTGAATTTTTTTTTTTCTGTATGGAAAATCACAAGCTAAATTATCTCTTTTCCAGGTCAATTTTGCTTGTTTCTTCCTTAGTAGAAGTTATGTTTATGGTTCTGGGTTGCATATATTTTACCACATCTTACAATTCACATTCTCAGTTAGGACTGAAGTTCCTGCTTCATAGAAAGCTAGACACCAGCCCCTTTTAAAGCAACAAAGAGAAAAGGAGGCTTTATTTCTGTATACAGACTATACTATGAATACTTGGAAAGATAAACTTGATGATTATTTTCAGCAAAAATGTCCTTAGAAAATTAGGCTGTGTGGTTATTTTGGTGTCAGTTTTTTGTGTGTGGGGCTGTTTTTGGTTTTTTTTTTTTTTTTTTTTTTTTTTTTTTTTTTTTTTTTTTTTTTATTTCCCCTTCTTTTGAAGCACAAATGGCTTCCAGATCTTGCACTAGAAAGCAGTCTACATTTACTGTTGTTCCTGTAGCACTGAATTCTCCACTGCATCTTTCTGCTGTGTATTTGAGTAGCCATTGAGTATTGCACGAAGCACATACTGCTACCTCCTGCATTAGTAGTATTAGACAGAGAATATCTTTTTCTCCTAGTAGTGGTAGGCCAGGTCTGTAATAAAACTGGACTAAATGATACTCCTGGCTTATGCACTCTGTACTCCTTATGCTTCCTAGAAAAAAAATTACCTTTCAATATCTGAAGTATGAGAAATAAGTTCTGAGTTTTATAAAACTTCATAGACCTAGTCAACATAGTTTTATTTTTTTAAGTTTTTTACCCCCTGGTTGGTAATATTGCCTACATCTAAGCAATCCACGCAAATCCCTGTGCACTTGCGACATCTCCTTCTCTGTACCCTTTTCCTTGCTATGCAAATCCCTAAAGAAGGTATTGTTTTTTGTATACAAGATGACATCTCAAGTGACAAAAGAGATGATAGATAGAAGGAAATACTGTTATAATAACTACATGCAAAAGAAACTGAGCAATAGTCATTGAGCAACTTGCCTACGGTAACTGTACAAGCAACTAGAGTTTCACCTGCTGCTGTACATGCAGTACAGCAGATTGTATTAATGTTTTTGCTTTTCTTAGACCAAGTCACTCATACCACTTTTGTAGTAATGCCAATGTGTCATTGCTGCACTAAGAAGAACTAATTGGAAACTGTCCTGGTGGCTTCCAGAGAACAAACCCAGAACAGAAAAGGTCCCTGTCAGTGATTTTGCAGCCAAGAGCCCTGCTGAACCTGAGGAATAATAGTGTTTTCTGATGCTATCTGGAGTTCATCCTTGTCCCACTCAGAGATCAATGAAATCTTCATTCCAGGCAAAGATGCCTCAAAAGACAGCTTTATTTACAAAATCCACAGATCAGTGCAACAAGTTTTGCATACAGGTGAATATATAAATCCTAGTTTGCAGTATATTTTCATCCTCTTGCACTGCAAAATTTTAAAAAATCTTGTGTTAAGAAGAAGCAACAATCTGACACACTAGAAAATGTGCTCCTTTACTTTTCTGAAGAGCAGGTATAGACCAAGAAGCAGTATCAATTTTCCTTGACTGTGTCTACCCATCTGGCAGCAAAAATTTCTGGAAAACAGAAAATAGCTTAGCCTGTATGTTCAGGCCTTGGCTATCTTTCCAGGAGTTCATTCTGCAGCCCTTTTCCTACTGTCCTCTCACTCTTTATTAAAAATAGAAAAGGAAATAGGCTTACAGTAATTTTCACGTTCCATGTTTTTGAAAAATGCATGGAATTTCTGCAGCAGTGAAAATTAAAACTTTTTTTAATATAGAAATTTAAAATGCTTGCCTAATTGCAACCTTAAAAGAAATAAGGCTTTGTCAATAGCAAGAAATTCATAAGACAAATCTGTAACATTTTGGCTGACACTTCTGCTTCAGCTCTTTTTCTCCTGAACTTGACATGAGAACAAAAGTTTATTTTGCATCATTCAGAGGAGGAAAAGAAAAAAAAAGAAAAAGGAAGAACTTTAGTTCTTTACATCAAGGATTGAATTTGAGCCACAGGGTGAGCCCTGCACTATTCCACTGACACCTCCACAAATCTCAGGGTTGCAGATTCATTTCCCATTGGGGTCATTCACTTGAGAATTGGACTTGATGGTCCTTGAGGATTCCTTCTATCTCAGAATATTTTGTGACTCTGTGATTTGCTGCTGCTTCATCTATCTCTGAAGGTATATAAGGGAATATTGTCAGAAAGGACTTACAGTCTCTTTATTTTGTTTTCCCTAGTCTTGTATTCTGTGTTGGCCCACAAAGCCATTACTATCCTTTTCTGAAGGTCAGCAAAATCAGTTGCCTTGGACAAAAATGTACACAGTTGTCTCCCAGTGTAGCCTGGTCTGAGAAGGAGTCTGGTTAATTAACATTGATTATAATCCACCATCTGCAAGTAAAAATTGATTGCTAAGGTTCCTAATATGAATGCCCCTCTGTCTTGATTTCAATATTTCTGTGAATTTCCAATGACAGAAACAGGGACAGAGACTGAATCCACTTCTTAAAGGTCCCAGATATTTGTAAGTTCCCCTAAGGGAGACACTGGTGATTCTTCTGGTCCCACTTTTATCACCCCATGGGAAGGTCATTTGTTAGCACAGCATCTAATTGCTGGAAATTGTCAGTGAGCACATTTGGACCCTGTTCAATGTTCCATTTTTTATTGAGAGAGGAGCAATGCTATTGATTTTGGATAGTCAGGGAGAATGCCAGGGATATTAGTAAGGAGCGCAGAGAACACAACACATAAACTTTTATGACATGATGTCAAACTGGATTGCACAGGCATAAATGAAAAGGACAACATCTTCTGTAATTACTGCGAACATATACCATATATCTATTAGAAAAAGGGTACATTTCAATGAAAAACAGACCTTGCAAAAAGTGACATCTCAGAAAATTTGTCTGACCAAAAGGAATGATTTTCATGCGTACTTTTTGAAATGACAATGCACAGTGCAGGACAGGAGCTGTACTTCTTTTGTTGTTGCAGTGTAATTGAAATCTACTGTGTTATACTGGTAAAATGGTGACCCATTTCCACCATGCTTTAAGTTTGGATATGTAAAATTACATCCAATCCCAGTTCTAGTTAAATGGACGACAGTGTGAAATACAGGACAGCTGCTAACTGCTGAGTGAGCTTTGTCCTGGTTCTCCACATCAAAAGCAACTTCATCTATGCAAGGATGATACTGCATACCCTGAAAAAAGAACCACTTAGCATATAGAGTTACCATTGTGCTGAAGTTTAAACTAAATAGCAATTTTGTCAGCTAAGCCAAGACCTTTAATGATCTTCAAGCACTTAATTCATAATCACAGGTGAGCTGTTGTATGTTAGCCCATGACTTAACTCACTTCTGAGTCACAACTTTTCTGTAAAGTGTTTGCATAACAGTTGTACATAATTTGTGCAAATCAATGTTAGAGACATTAATTCAGAAGTTTTGTCTCCTTGTGTCTGCTACCATCCTTGGCTTCTCACTCTCTCTTCATGATGCATTATGAAAGTCAGCATGAGTACTTGTGCTTTAGGAATAATACCCATGGAATGATGATAGCTCAAATTTAAGAAAGCCTAGTATTCTATGAGCACAAACTCAAACACAGGTGCCCAGGGATGTTGTGGAGTCGGCATCCTTGGAGATATGGCCTGGGCAACCAGCTCTAGATGTCATTGTTAAAGCAAATTTATTGGACCAAGTGACATCCAGAGGCCCTTTCCAAATCTCAGTCACTTCGTCAGTTGCAATTCTGTGAGGCAATACAAAGAACATAAATACCTTTGAAGCTATGGTGCAATTCTTTTTTTACTTATGAGTTTGTTTATTTATTTATTTAAATTTTTAGTACCCTGAATTCACTGAGTAAAGATTTAAAAGTTATCCATGACTGCTAGATTCAATTTTTGTAGTCTTCAGGCAATAGGAAATGTACAGGAATTCCCAAAGGAACTGATTGACGAGAACTTTCCCCATCGTTGAAACACAGCTTTAAACTCAAAACAACAGTAGATGAATGGCAATGAATAAATGATGTCAACAGTTTGTGAGGAGGCCAAAGAAACTATGAGGGGGGCCCCAATATCTTAATTTCTGAATCTGCTGCAATGCAGCTGTGAGTAATAAGTTCACTTTCTTTTCAGGCACTGTACAATACATCTGAAATAGTTTCTGAACTTAGCGCACAGTTTCCTGATCATCTATTATTTTCCTTGGAAATCAGGAATCTTTCAAGCATTGCAGTGAAGAGTTTGATATGAGCAGATTGTGCATCAGGGAGATGGGTGGTGGTCTGCTGGCCTGATCTCACAAGTTGCAGAGCTTGGGGAAAGTCACTATTTAGACATATTAATATGATTTTATTGCTGGCCCTATAATTTTTTTTGACTCATCTGAACAGCAGCCAATTTCATACTATTTTAAGAATGTGTGCAAAGAAGTCATGCAAATACATAAGTTTTCTCTGTGTGTGTTTAGAAATATCTCATTGGAAATTTGGAACTAGATAAAATCTTTCTTCTTCTACAATCTGTGGAAAGACTGCATTCATAGCAGTGGTTCCTGTATTTAGAGGTGAACACAGACAGCAGAAAGGTGTTCCTTCATACATATGGAAAGGGCTATTTTGTAAAAAAAATGCATTTAAAGTATATTTTATTGCAAGACCATGAAATCAGATTGATATTCTCAACAGCAGCATTTATCTATCTGTATATTTGAAGTTTTCATTAAATTCTTAACACATTTTGAAAATTATTGTGTAACTGGAATAACTTAAGAATAAGCTACCTAAGTGTCGCTTGAATGAAATAATTCTATGAAGTAAAATCAAAAGTAATCAGCATTATGGAGCTTAGACAAAGAAAAGATAATACTTCTTTTGATTCTGAGTTGTGCTGCTGCTTATAGTGCTATCAACCTCTCCCAGCGAAGTGCACTGCTGGACCCATGAGGCTCATCAGCCAACAGTTATAGAATAGGAATTTTTTATTTCCTATTCCTTTTTGTTTTCCCAAATTGAGAGGCACTTCTTCCCCCATCTGCCACTCATCTTAAGAAGGCAAGTGTAGCCTACAACCTACAAGCAACTGAATGTTTAGTTAGGGCAAATGCTCACTACTTACAAGACTGTGGTTCCTCTGATCCCTTCCATTTTTTTTTTTTTTTTTCTGTGGCAAAATCCACCTTTTAGTCCATTTGGTATCTCGGAAGTCTACTGTGATGTATTGTGGTATTTTGCTGATGATATATGGAATGGATGTTTTAAGGGCCTTTCATGGCAAACCTTGTCTTTTTAGGATTCAGTGGGCCAAGCTTGGTGAGTCAAAAGCTTCCTTGAAGACCTGCAAGCCTATTTTTCCTTCACCCTTTCTTCCGAATAGAGAACTCTTATTTCCCAGGAAAGCCCCTTGACTATGCGCTATTTGGAGGAAATTAAAGGTCTTTGCATACATTTAGTCCTAAATGACTGTGGTGCAGGGACTGCAGGATGCAAAATCTTTGAGGCAAAAATTTTGTATTTTTCACTTGTGATGTGCCTAGCCTAGAGCATGCCTGTGAATCAAGTGAATCATACTCATAAGAAGGATACAGACAGATATGACTTACTTTGCTCTAGGGATTGGAGAAAAAAGCCCACATTAATTAAAGTGAAAAAGTGCAAGTGAAACAGATACATGTAGATGATCCAAATGTGGCCCAAAATCTGTTTCTCTTTTTGCTGTCCATCACTGTGGCATCCATCACTGTATTTGCTGATGGCCTCTCTCTGTACCTCTTCTTCTCCCATTTCTCTGGTGGTTCCTCCAACAGAAGTGAAGAGGGAAGAAAGAGGAATGGTGCCAGCAATGGGGCGTTTGATGCTTACGTCAGTGCTGAACAAACATTAAGGATTTTTGCTGGAGGGGTGAGAAGATGAGACAAGTTGCATGTCAGCTGCCAGACCTCCAATGGTAACTTCAGTGAGCAAGTGACCACAGCCACCACACAGTTCTTGTTGAGGATCAGTAAGGGAAACATGCCTTGAAATGAACGAGGTGTTAATTATCATGGCTTTTAATCAGCACAGTTACAGGGTTGCACATCTGCTACAAGAATGTGAAAATATATTCTGAGTCCTAGTCAGTTGCTCGCAAGCTAAAAATACTGGTGTTTAGTTTTTACTTTAGGTTTAAGGTAGAATTACTGATTTTAATACTTTTTTTCTCTTATTGCAATAATATTCAGGTGGCAGAAGAAGGGATTTTCCTACCTTATGCTGGCTGTTAGTACAACCGGTAAATTAATGTAATGACTGGAATAACCTACTAATGATGAAGGATTGAAAGACTTTGATGATAAATAGATCTTTTGGGACAAAAATAAAAGGCTCATTTGGAGCTTTGATTAGTGAGAGAAAGAAGGACTAAAATCACAAAAGACAAAACATCTTCAAAAGTCGAAGACAAGACATGTTGCCCCCTTCCACCACTGCCACAACAAACTTAAAAAGGAAAGAAGCAATCCTATCTAGGAGATTCAAATGGATAGTTTCTCAGAGAAAGGTATAATCCTACAATCTACTTGGAAGAGAACAAAGAACCAAAACACAACAAATAGCCTGAGAAACACTTGAGCGAGGTGAAGAGGAGAAATTCAGAAATTCACTCACTTGGTGAAAGCCAAGTGGGATAAGGGATAAAAGCCAGAGCTGTGTGAAATTCCCAGATTTGATTGGCAAGAATGTGGATTGCTGAGAGACTTTAGGTGCTTTGAATTCAAATTTATTTGATGGCAAAATTCTTCAAAGCACAAATTGAAGCACCTTCTACTGGGAATCAAAGCATTCACTCCTACCCTGTAGATCTTAAGTCTCTGAGTATCTTCTAGGATCCAGCACTCTTTCCCTTCCTTTTCCACTGAGCAATGCTATTCAAACTCCAATCTTTTCTTGCCAAATGGCTAGTCTGAATATTTTCAAAAAACCTCCAGAGTGTTGTCTGTGAAAATTAATGCATATCTGGCACAATTGCCATTGACACCTTCACCGGCTGGATCTTGTGCTTGCCTGATGTCTTTAGGGCCCAAGAATATTTTACAGACTCAGTCTAGGCTGAACTTGCTGCAATCTACATAATCTACACAGAGAGAGATAATAAAAGGATTTCATACATTTAATTGCAAGTAATATTTAATTAACATATTAGTAATAAACTTTGATGCCTCCCCACACAACACATTGGATAACACAAGTTGCTCAGCCTATTTTTGAAATGACTTTTAGTGAGGACAAGTCACAGAAGTCACTACCTTGTTAAAATTGTGCCCTTCTATATATAATAAGTATTCCAAAAACTATGATTTTTAATTTTTCAGGACTGATTTCTCTATAATTCTTTACATTTTTTTATTCATTGTGCACACATAGAAGATGAAAGTAATGCTGCTATATATGCTGAGAATTTCCTTTAGGAAAGTGAAATTTAGATATGTGAGTGATTTTGAAGCCTAGAAAACTGGAAAATATAAGAATATTTCTTATATAGGAAAAAAACCCCAAGACAATCTTGTCAGTGTCCTAGAAAGGGGCAAGTGTTTTCTTAAAGCAACAGGAAGGAAGAAATTTAAAGTTTTCTACAGTCATAACTGCAGCCTGGGGTTTGTCAGCTGAAAGGACAGTAGTCAAACTCTCCAACTTCCTGACAGATCAGGCTGTAAGGATTTTACACACTCACTTCCAGCATTTAGTCATCACATACTTCTAAAATGTGGTTGTGTTAATGAACATTAAACATTTTTTTTCCTTATTCTGTCCTCTGAATGGCAAAATTCTGGTTGCTGGTACCTGAATAGTTAGATAGCTGTTTCTATTTCCAAAAGTTAAGCAGTTGAAATGAAATGGGAAGCACATTTTGACATAACTCGAAGCAGCTATTTCCTTTGCAATTTATGACATCCTCACACTGAAGAGAAAGACAAGTGTGAGGGAGCTGATTGCTAGGTACACTGCATGTTCCTCTCCCGAGGCTCTCAAGCAGGAAACGGCTTCAGCTGGCACAAGAGTGGTTGAAAGACAAGGCAAACTGATACAGATTTCAGATGACTCTCCTGTCAGGAAGATTTACCAGATCATACCGAAAATTTGATTCTTGACAAGAATCTGTGCCAGATTACTTTGAGAAAGTACTAACATTCCCCTGGGCTGATGTTTTGGTTCTGGCCCTGTTATGCATTCATTCATTATTCCGCAAAGACCGTAGATGTTGCTCCCAAGGATGGGTTAGAAATGCACTTTTTGACCTAAATTGTCCTGCTTGTAAAAGTTGTGAACTCACTGTCTAGAATGGTGGGAGGAGCAGAGGGAGGGGCAGAGGGAGGGGAAGAAGGAAGGGGTGGGAAGGGGCAAAGTCTGAGGAACAGACTGAGCAAGGAGCAGCGTTTCAGAACAACTGTATGAGCAGCTGCATCAAGTCAAAGAAGAAAGTTTGACCAAGTCCTGTTGTGTGAACAAAACCAGATTACCTTGAAGGTCTGAGTTTGTGCTGAATAGCTTCGTATGGTCTGTGCCTGAAAGTGGGAAGGGAATGAAACCTGCTCTAAGACCCATCACAAAAGCCTCTGTCAGTTTTATATTCTTGTTAAGTTAAAGAGTGAAATGTTTACATGAAAAAATATGGCTAATAATGTTCTGATTATTTATAAAACTGACCACTTCCATAAGCTGAATACTGCCTGTCATCTCAAATTGTTCACTTGTACCCACTATAAGACTTCTCCATTTTGCCTGAGCCTTCTGTTTTATCATACATCTTAGTCTTTTCTATGTTGCAGCTCCTGCCTCACTTACTCTATAATGAGTACATTGTGCTGTATGAACAGAGATCTTAGGGATTGCTCTAAACCCCTTGTGCAACTCTACAAAGAGTTTTGAGATGACTGTTTTCAAGAGGGAAAGCTTAACAGGAAGAAACTGAGCAGAGGCTTAGATAGGTCTGTACAGTAGGTCTGCCCCTCTAGCTGGGGTTTCCCCAGGGCAGGCAACTATCAAAAGAGAGCAGATTAGATTCTACCTCCAGGGCCAGCTATTCACTCCCTCCCAGCAAATGACTTGTTGTTATTCCAAACCCAACCCACAAATTAGCAAATGAATGTGAGACCAGAAGAAAATAAAATCAAGTTCCACTTTGTGTGTCTGAATTATATATATTTATTATGTCTCCATGCACAAAGATGAGGTTTAAAAATGAAAATTCCCCAGTTTCAACAGGTTTTGCTGCATTTCCATTAGCTGTAAAGACAGTAACTACTATTTTGTCTTTCCTGGCTGAATCAGTTAATTACACACATCCACCTACTGCAGTTGGTAGGGCACAGACCCCATGGAACAAACAGTATTGGATAAAATAAACACTGTGATAGCTAGCAAACTTTACATTGATGCTGGTCTGGAAGGCGAACCTACATTCGGAATGTTCTTTTGACAGACTTCATACCCTTTGGAAAATTGTGGGTATTCAAACTGATCCACTTCACTGTTGTCTTGCCAAAACTGTTTCTTCCTCTGACATTCTATGTAAAGTCAGAGTAGGAAAACAAAAATTAAAGAAGGAAGAAAAAGATTCTATCCACAGTCATTGGACCACTGCATCCTGCCGCTTCATTGTGAATCAACCTGCTGAAATCTCTGGATGGTGTTTTCTTTTCTTACTAGGATATTATGGAAGATAGAAGTAAGTCTTCATTAACTTCAAGTCCACTTTTCTCATTTCAGCAGCACTTTACCTGGGAAAACTGTCTAGAAGCTGAATTAAGACTCCAGGATTTTTGTCAAATGTTAATGATGGCAGCTGGCTACCTGTACTGCCAGAAGTACGCTGGCAGTAACTCCCACCTAATGCAGTCAGTAGAAAACAATAATGAATTTCAGTCAAAGCAATTATTTTAAACAAACACATGCATTCACCACACTGGACTAGCTTCCAAATTTTGGCTTATGATGGCGACAGAGAAGGGTGTGATATTTGCACCTGACTTTCTCTTTGCCATTTCCTGCTCAGCTCCTGCTTTGATCTCTGTCTCAGAATATAATTATGAAGTCTGAATCAGAACCAGGCTCTCATTTCTGCTGTCCCAACTTGCCCTCCTCTCAAGTTCTTGAGGAAGACACTGTGATTTGCAAATGCTTGCCTTTTATTTTTAGTCCAATAAAATGGACCACCTACAAATTCAGGTTACTTTTTTCTTTTTATTACCTGCTTTTTATAATGTAGCCAACTTATCCCAAAAGTACCCAGTTAAGTGCAAATAAAACATAATTAATCCTCTGAAAGGAATGTACCTTCTTTGCCTGAAACTATTTTACCAATCCCTTAGGTGGTATACGCTGGTGGAGCTCCACTGAAATCAGCACAGCTATCTCCATTTACAACAGTCATATGTTTGGTCCAATCTTTTTTCTCCCAGCAATAAATACATTCTGAGCAGGATCTTCAACAATAAAAGAATTGGTTCTTGATTACTAATGGGGGCCAGTTAGCATAGCTCTGTTAGCTTAAATTAAAATGCCGTGATTTACAGGTTGCACACACGTACACACACTCCCACACACCAGCAAACACTGTCTCAATATCTGATATTTAAAAGTATACTATAGATGGAAAAATATGCTCACATGGCAAAGATATTTTTCTAATACTGCACTAATGTGTGGAGGCTGGGACCTTGAAGTCCCATGTCCTACACACCATGCTCTATGTAAGTGGTTTTGTAATCACATTAGGTTACACTGGTTTATTTAATTATGGTAACCAGTTCCTGTTTACTGAAAAGAGAGTAAACCTGAAGAATTACCAACCAAACCCCAAAGGAGTAGTTTCTCTTAGATGGAGTTCCTGGCAAAATTACAATGTTTTTCATAACTGTAAAATTTTGTTCAATCAGGATCAAGAATAATAAGGAATCTTATGTAAATCAGGATGGGTATATTTATACATATGCACACACACATACTCTTACATAACAAACAACAGCTCTCACACTGATTCTTCTAAGCTTTTCTCTAGCCCAGGTGCATTGTAAAAAAAAAATAAGCCAGGAAAGAACCATATTCTACTTCTAATTTTAGATCTTCAATTTTGTAAAAGGAATTGTAGTGTTTGCCCCAGACAAACTTTTGCTGACAAAGAGTACAGTTTCATCTGTTATTAACCAGAGAATTCTAAAGTAGTCAATTTCATGTGACTGTCAGAATCAGTACACATCAATTGCTTGTGCCTGTATAGTAACAGCTGTAGTCTTGTGGGAGTGGTGAGATTGTAAAACCTTTTTATGCTCATGCATAAAAAGGATGAGCTAACAGTTTACATCTTCTACATTAGTGTCCTCCTTATGTTTATTTTTTTATTAGAAAGTGACAAGCTAAAGGTCAGATGCCTGCCATTGCTGACTTTTGAGCCAGAGCAAATTAAATTTAGCTAATCCTCAATCTTTCCTGTTGCAGAGAAAGGTGAAGTCTGGGAGAAGTAAACCAAACATTTATTTTTCTTCTGAAGTTTTAGAAAAACTCTACAGATGCTGGAAGACCAGGCATAAATCTAGTGTGAAGCAGTCTCCCAAATCATTGCCTTCAACAGAGTTGCACAATTTTTACAATGACACAAGTGATGAAGATCTTGTCCTATTTATGTACAGATTAGATTATATTTTCAATATCACCAGGATAAACTTACTATTCTTAAACATTGTCTAGACCAACTCTGTCCTTACTTTCTGTTGCTGTAGCTCCACTGGCCTTTTAAAGACAGAACTGTTCATTAAACAGTGAAGCACAGAGTTAAAGGAAAAGCATTTCCATCTCGTTTCTCTGAAGTGGCTGACTTTGAAGTTTTGTAGTGCAAAAGATACAGTTCAAACTGGAGTCAAATACTCGCCACAGGAACTACTGTTCTTACAATAGGAGAGGGTGTGTTACAATGGAGATTTGCTGAATATACAGACTTTTTGAACACAGTCAATATATGGTGTTCTGTTAACAAGTTGATCTCTTCCTGGAGTCATCCTTTAGATCCTTTATTACAGGAACTAGTGCAAAAGAGTTTGACTGAAACAGGGTAATTCCTTTGACAGATGTGATAACAATAACTTTATTTTCCTTTTTGATGCAAGGTTTTTGGTTTCATTTCACATGTCTGTATTAAGGGAGTTTTTGATGGGCATTTTATCCTACTACTAGATCTTAAGTTGGGATCATTTTGTAACCAGTAGTATTTCAATCTGACAGAAACAGTAGAGAAAAGCTGAGAAATAATAAGGCAGACTTCTGTAGGAATATGACAGAAGTTTCTTAAGTACCTAGTAAGTCTTAGCACAGGATGAAAACCACACTGGAAGATGCCTAATTTTATGCTCTAAATTGTTAGTCTGTTTAATTTTCCTAATGAGGGGTGATATGGAGAAGTTCTGGCCATGTTTCCACAGATATTTCTTTACAGAAATGTCTCTATTCAATGAATCCATAGGGAATATTTCAATAATATTATTCTAATAAGACAGACTCCCCCCCAGCATGATCAATCAGTAAATGACAGTGTGATATTCATGTTGTTTTTCACAACAAAGATAATTTGGAATTTCCGTAGAAAAGCAAATTCATATTCCTAACCTTCCTCTGATCCTTCTGTCCCTCCTCATAGAGTCCATGGCTTTTTGGCCATTTTTACTCTCAAGTTCACTCCAAGTAAAAAATATTGGGGAAAAAATTCCCTCTAATTTTTCATACAGTTTTAGTAATTCTTAACAGTTATAGCAGTATATGGACTGTAGTATATATAATTTGTATCACATTTCATTTTTAGCTGAATAATTTCTATCTGCAAGGGAAAGAGCCTGAAATTGGCAGACCAACTTAGTTTTACAATTCACATGTGCATGCACTCACACATTTCTCCATGTAAATGTACACATATCCACATGTACATCCTTTTTCCAGTCATAGTTCAATATTGAAACTCAGAATATTTGAGGGGTCAAGACAGTACAGAATTAATCAGTCATTGGCAGGCTAAGACAAAAAATTACTGGCCCAAGCTCATTCAGTGCACTTCAAATTCTTTTGGACTAGTCTGCATCACTTCAGTTTTCTTCATTTTAAAGTAAACAGCTTCCTCTAATTTTATTCTGCTAGAAGAGGGGGGTTCTTTTGGAAAACTGGTGACAACAGCCACCAAATGAACAAGCAAACTGTCACTATAAAGAGAGATTTGATCAATGACAACCACTCCTTAGGAAAACACACAGTTGCCACACACTAGTACAACACAGGAAAATTGACTGTATGAAAGTAACACCCTTAAAATGCTGCAATAACCAAAAATGGAAATAGCATTATTTACCATAGTAGCATCAGGAGTCAAAGAAGCAAAAAAAACAGAAAAAAAAAAAAAAAAAGGAAAATAAAAGGGAAGAATACACATTTAAGAGCTACCACTCACAACAGAGAGTTTTAAATTTTTTCTTGTTCGTTCCTGCCTCAGCTGTCAGAGGCTATTTCTGCTTCTGCAAGGTTTCCTCCTAGCACATGAGGAGCCAGTTACCTGTGTCTACCCAGAAATGAATTATATTTTGGGCAAAGAAATCTTCAGTATGATTGAGAAAAATTCAAAGTTTTGTAGCATTTTAGAAAACTACCTATCTAAATCTTTAACATTTATACCCTGCAAGTTCGGTCATTATCTTTCTCTTTGTGAAGAACCATATATAGATCTCACAACTGTCCTTTCAGTTCTTCAAGTTCCTATTGAGTGAAAAGTGGAACAGGAATCTTTCTCTGTAATGATGATGCTGAGGATTATGCTGATCACAATTTATTATCTATTTTCATTCTTTGTATGTCTCCAAAGAAAGCAGAAATTATGTGTTTTCCCTCTGCTACATTGCTCAGTTTCTTGAAAACAATTTGTTATAGAGAATTAAATTCTACTTGTTTTTTTCCCTGGGAAGTATGTTTTATTAGACATGAATTTTAGACAAGAGTGTGTCATAAAATTTCACCTCACTTTTCATAAATGCTTTCATATGCATCCATTTTGGTTTGTGCTGATAGAAAAAATGAAGCAGAAGAGTCAAAATTCATCAAGAAGTTTGACAGAATCAAAGTACTGTATTATTTTTAAATGTGTATTTGTTTTCAATATACAGTTCCCTATACATTAACTCTGTGTGCACAATACACATGGTTAAGGATATGTACTGTTTTGCTAAACCACAATATTACATGATAAGAAAGAACATCACCTGGCTTAACAGACAGGCACCTGCTTGTAACGTTTAGATATAGCTAGACCTATCCTTCCTCCTTTGGTAATATAAAAGAATGAAATACAAATTAGGAATGGTCTTTAGCTGACGGCAGTTACCAAAAATACGATTATTATCCTATCCAAGCCCATCATTTTGAAATTGATAGATTAGGAAAAAATCACAGGACAATGTTAGTCTAAATACTGATGTCCTGACGCACAATTGCTCTGTAAATGAGATTAAGGGATTCTGTGCTCTGGCTTGTAAACACTTAATTTCTGATTAGATGACTGGAAGAAACTGTTATGTTCAGAACAGTTAACTGGAAGAAACTGTCAGAGTGTTGATATTTTCCAGGGACTGTGGCTCCACAATGCCCGTTAATTCTATTTTGTTTTGTGAGAAAACAAATGGGTTGTGTTTACTTCTCTGGGGAATTATGAGTTTTTCTTGCTATTTTGCAACTTCTCTTACAAAATTCACTGGCATATAAATTATACTGGCATGTAAAAGGCATAAACAGGGCCTGATTTCATATGGTGTCAAAGGTATCCAGTAGCTCTGAAAGTGAAGATTGCTGACTTCTCCACCTTGCAAGTCAGAAGACAACTTGAGGAAAGAAAGAGGTCTCTGTTTAAAAGAAAACACACATGTCAATAACTGATAACAAGCCCAAATTAGCTTTACAAATCCTGCATCAGTTTCTGAGAAAAGCTTTTGAAACATCTATCATCACCCTAAAGGCACCTTATTGCCTGAATACAGATTTATAAAACACTGAAATGATATTCATCAAATAAGCTGACAAAAAAAGAAGAAAGTAACTTATCAAAACTAACAGAGACCCCAAGTATAATTAAATTCTGAGCTGCAATTAAGGTCCTGAAGTTACAACCCAGGAGAGCTGAATAACAAAGATTCAACTTTCTTTATGGGATGTAGATATCGTTGATACCCCAAACCTGGATGTTCTTTACAAGCCAGCATACGTTTTCTGCCCTGCCTTCTTTAGCAACTTAAAAAGAATCTGGCTTCAAGTTTGTCCCCTTCTACTGTCAGGGATATATACCAAAGGTGACATGGTCTTATGTCCTAGAACATAAGATGCATGCCAGGTATTGACATGAAATTGCTTCTGTGAGACACTTGCACTTAGGGACATTGCAGTAATTATCACCCCACAAGGAAACAGCTAAACCAGAAGGTGAGGAGGAGAAGTCATGTTCTCTGTCTTCCTTTCACTAGGAGGCTAACATAGAGAAGCACTGGTCCTCTCTTGGAGCACCCTTTGGCTGTCAGCCACACCACATCTCACCAAAGTGAGCTACAACATATAAAGACTCCTCTGACTAGATAACATTCTTTTTCTACTATTCCAGTACACCTTAAAAAAAAAAAAAAAAAAAAAAAAAAAAAAAAAAAAAAAAAAAAAAAAAAAAGTAGCCAACCCTTACATACTTACTTGCTACCTATAGTGATTCCAATAGTTACAGCTGCTGCAGTGTGCTCTCTATTACAATTATCTTGACCTCAAGAAAGCTAAGAAAATAGCAAAGGATTTTGTTCTCCCCTGGGGCCTGTATGATACTTGGGATGTTTCTCATTAAAGAAAAGATATATGTTTTAAAACATGTCAGCAGCTGAAAAGAACTGCACCTTTAAAAAGTTATATTTAGAATGTGATGGATTTGCTTATAAAGGAATCACTTAGGGAGAGCCTCAGTGCAGCTTTGAGCTAAATCAGAGGATGAATTAGTTTTGTAACAAGACCTACAAAAGGATTTAGTATAAAATATTAAACATATCTCCATTAAAATCCTGAATGGAAATCTGTGTATGATGGATTGATTGAAGTAAATAATCATTCATGTGGCCATGTGCAAGATTTTAATTTGTATTTCAGTCTGGGAAGACACCTTGCTGCTGATGTTAGTTCCTGGAGTCTGACAAAGCAGTGTTGAGCACACCCTATGCTCCAAGTAACACACCTAGCCCTTGGAGGGCTGGAGGAGAGGATCTCCTTTCTCACCATGGATGGCATTTTTTTTTTGTGGATTCTTCATCTTTTTGAGAGATTTTTAGAAAGACCAGAGTATGCAAACACCTTTTTTTTTATTATTATTTTTTTTATTTTCCAGAAACAAACCATGACAAATTAGTCAAGAAAACCCTATGGGATGTTTCTTATGTAACAGTTTCTGAAACCATTGCTTCATTTGTTATAGCATTCTAAAGGTTATTGACATCTTTCGAAAATCAACTCAGATTTCTTTAAAAAGAAGCTGATGTGATAATATTGTCAGCAACTACTAGCTCCTGTGAAGAACTTTGAAGGCCAAAGAGAATGGAGTCTTCTTCTGTAAAAAGGGCTTGAGAGACCAAATCTTAGAGTATTTTAATGGAAGCTGGGTGTCTAGGTTGCAAATTTGCGCCAGAAAAGCTCATCTTCTGGTCATTTGGTGCCTGCAAACTATTCTGAGTCCCTTCCTCCTTAAATCCTATTAACTCTACAGTTTTCAGGATCTCTTCCAGATAAATCAGTTTTGAGCTGATCAGCATTCCTCTATTAATAGTTTCCAGACCCATGCTATAAGAGTACAAAAAATCTGAGCAACTCAAGCCAGAAAACTTATAATGAGTTCTGTTTTGGAAGAGATGGCAAAATGGCAGAAGCATTAAACTGAGTAGCAGGAAAGTTGGTCTGAACAGCAAGAAGACTCTCCTACCTTTGAATTGTTTTTACTCAGTGTAAATTGAGATATCCTCATAGATCCCCTTGGATTTATGCTCACCAAAACTAACCCTCTTGTTACCAAGAAGTCTGGTTCTGGCTGCGTTTTGCCCATTTATTCTAGCACATGCAGCTGACTTCAGTTGATGCAGCTCAAGTTTCCATTGTTGGGAAATGTTTCATTATATATCTCACTTTCTCAGTTACATCCACCAGAGCAAAATGTTTATGATTGTTCCCAATGATTTAGACAACTAGTCTTTCCCTTTTGTTTCTCCAAAGGGCAACATGCACTATAGATGAGTTTCATCTCTTGTGGTGGGCCAGCAGTACTGGAAATAATAATCACTGTGTGGGTAACAGATGGGAAGCTAATAGGCTAGAACAACCACAGTTTTGTCTGGCTTATACAAGATGGATGAAATATTTTCTTGATTTGGTATTTATTTCACTTTTTTCCCCCAAAGAATTTATATATGTATATGTATGTGTATGTGTATGTGTATGTGTATGTGTATGTGTATGTGTATGTGTATGTGTATGTGTATGTGTATGTGTATATCAAATATCATGGAAAGCAGCCTGATAGTGACACTAGCCAGCTCTCAAACACTTGTATGGACATGGTCAGGACCTATGAATTTATAGTGCTCAAGATTCTGCAAAAGTTCACGTCTCAACACTCCTTAACAGATTGTGGGTCTGTGTTACTATCAACAGACCTTGGGTTTTTGTTCCCTAAGTCTGGGGCAAAACTGTGCTGGTGATGACATTGTTAAAGGAACTGTTGAGTACTTCTGCCTTTTCAGTGTTGTTGGTGACTAATTCCCCTGTCATGTCTAAGAGAGGGCCAATATTTTCTTTCTGTTTCTGCTTGCTGTTTACACACCTTGTGTACCCAAAAAACCCTTTCTTACAGTTTTTGATATCTCTGGCCAATTTTTAAGTGGAGCTTTTGCTTTTCTAACTACATTTCTGCATGTCTTGGCAATGCCTCTATAGTTCTCTTGGTACTTGTCCTCTTTTCCATCTCTGGTAGGCTTCTTCTTTGGTTTTGAACAGTTTCAAAATCTCACAGTTTTGCAAAGGGTATCTCCTGTTTCAACAACTTCCCTTAGCTTTAAAGGAGAAACAATGTACTGCCAAGTGGATTGTATAGGAGGCAATTTCAGAACTGCTGCCATTTGAACAGACAGCTCTGAGGGCTTATCTAACCGTGAAGCATGGATTTTATGAAAATGGATTTCATTAATGAGTCTTCATCATTTAGTGAACAGTGCCAGGAAACTGTTCAATGGAGTAAAATAATGTTTCCCTTCTTCAACATGGTCCCTGGTTCATGGCAGCAAACATTGCTTTCCCATTGCTACCAGGAAGGCTTCAGGAGTTACCACAAGCTGACTCACTCTGTCTTGGAGGTTGGGAGAATTCAGGACTATGGATGTGATTTAGCCTGAGAGACAAATTTAGCATTGTTGTTTATGTATTATTGTCTACATGCCTAATCTAAATAAATTTCACTATATGCTCCATCTGTTCCACGGTTTGTTGTTGCCTTTAGTGTTACTAGGATTGTGTATTCTCAGAAGTGATGCTCAAGACACATCCACTAGCTTTCTCCTTCAAGTCACAGGTTTGTACGTTTGCTTTTGTTCAGCCTCTGCTGACTTGAACACTAAGCAGAAACTAAGGGGAAATGCTCAAAATCTTTGCAGTTTGCTTAAAACACCCAGACTTAGAAGCATAATCTGACCTTCGCTTGGGTCTGAACTTTCATTTCCTAGAGAAGCTGATGGCCCATCCAACCTTCCCACTCCCACCCAACTTCTGGTGTTTTCTGTCCAATGGAACCCATGCAATGGAAGGATTGAAAATTTTCAACACTTCCCAGATCCACTCACATTCTACTTCTGCTTTGCTACTGAAGCAAAAAGGGAAGGTGTAGAGGAAGAGAAAGCAAATGCTGAAAGAAGACATCTGTGTTGGCAACAAAATAAAAAAGCTCAGTAGCCTTTAATCACCGGTTCTGTCTAAAGTATGTGTCAGGTGAAGTATATTTGCCTAACATAAAACCAGCTACAGTAATATTTTGACTAAGGAAAAAAAAGACTGCTGGGTGATGGCTCTGTGATCTAAATTTCTAAATACATGTGAGCAATCTGTACCTTCAAAATTGCATTTTACATCATAGAACACTTATTTAAGTGAACAAAAATATGTCTGTAATGAATTTGCTCTTTATTTCTGCTGTTATATATATGGCAAACAATGTTAAAGAATTTCCAAGGAGGTTACTTGTCCATTTAGTTTGAGTTTCCTCTAAATTAAGGTTTCTTAGTCGTAAGCATCTAAAGAATGAGGATTAGTGGCACTGAGCATATTGATGCAATGCAAACTAGTATGGTAAAGTATATGCTTATCAAAATAACCTAAAAAGGAATATAGTTTCAATAGCAGGTGTCTGCTTTTAAGGAGGGCTGTTAAAGAATTCTTTCACAACTATAATTAATATGTAAATGCTTTATTTATACAAGCTAGATCTGTCCAGTCAGCAGACACAGACTACTGTTTTTGTATGCTTTGCTCTCATGACAATATTCATACAGAAAATAATTATAGTATCAACTTACACATCTGCCTCCCAATCAAATTATGTCTGCCATTCCAGACAAAGACAAATAGAAACCCATATTCAACACTCCTAGCAGAGGGCAAGGGATTAAGTGATTTATTTTTTGTTATTAATAGGGTAACTTGTGTGCTTTGTAACAAACAGCAACTTTGAGAGTGATACTGTGGATGGAAGGCTGGTGGAGATGGATGTTAACATCATCAGAGATCCCTGCTTGCAGATTAATATTTCTGAAGATGGAATTCAATCAAGAAAAAAACTGACGTTGTCCATAATTTTCTGAACAAAAAACACTAGCAATTCACAATCAAAACCTATAAAGTTTAAAGCTACAGAGTTCTGAGCTTCATAAGATCCAGAGCTGATCCATGAGATTCCATGGCAAAATTTCCATCCACCTCTGTCGGGCAGTATCAAGGTTTAAATGCTAACTGACCTTTATCTCCCTATATTTCAATAAATTATTCTCCACCTTGGAGAACATAAAAACCACTTAGCTGAATTTTCCAAACCAGAAGAATTTTTCTCAAAAATGTGAATTTGTATGAAACATTACAGTGCAGTAACACACTGGAATACAGGAGGCATTGGAACATGCTGCCCAGAGAAGCTGTGCGTGTCCCATCCCCAAAAGTGTTCAAGGTCACAACTGTTAAATTTGGGAAGACAAGTTTTAACAGCACTCCACTAACACGCCAGAATAATTTTATCTTCTCCATTATTCTTAAAGACTCACCCAGGGAAAGTTCTGAAAATTTGGGGACTTCCTGTTTTTGCTCCTTTTCTGTTTCAAGAAAAAGACATTTTTATGTTTTCCCCTGCACATTTTGAATACTATAGTTTCCTGTTACAGAATCATAGAATGGTTTGGGTTGGAAGGTGCCTTAAAGTTCTAACCATGGGCATGGACACCTCTCACTAGACCAGGTTCCTCAACATGACCTCAACATGATCCAACCTGGCCTTGAACACTGCTGGAAATGGAGTAGCCACAGCTTCTAAAAGTAAACTGTTCAAGTGCCTCACCACCCTCACAGCAAAGAATTTATTCCTCATATCTTATTAAAACCTACCATCTTTCAGTTTAAGGCCATTCCTATCTCTCTATGCCCTTGTCAAAAGGTCCAGCTTTCAAGTACCCTTCAGGTACTGGAAGAATGCCCTAAGGTCTCCCTGGAGCCTTCTTTCCTCCAGGCTGAACATCCCCAACTCTCTCAGTCTCTCTTCATAGAAGAGGTGCTTCAACCCTCTGACCGTCTTCATGGCCCTCCACTGGCCTTGCTTCACAAGTTCACTGCAGTCAGGTTAGATTTGTCCCCAAAACAATTCAGAAATTCCCTTTTGACAGCAAGACTTTGTATCAACAAGGCTAATTTCCCTCCATCCCCCGCTCAATTCCAAGGACCTTAATGCTAAATGTAAAATAAGGCACAGCAGGTCCGTGTTGGGCCCACCAGCTGAGCCACCAGACTAGAAGCCTTTTAGCTGCTTGGGTGGTGAATAGCTTGGTCCATGGTTCAGTTTTGCTGTTTCTCTCTGAAATCTTAACTGTTTTAGGAATAATAATTTTTGTATAGTTCCTCCAAAGTGAGGGCTCAGAAGGGGCATAAAATTAAATATTAGTGGGGGAAAATGTCAAAAGTATGAGGCCAGTTATAGGCGCCTCTGGGGCTTGAACCCTCGGATCAGCAGTCAAAACATACTAGAGGAATTTGTCAGCCTCAAAACAGCCTCTGTACTTGAAAGATGAGGGCAGGCTGTCTGAGGAAATCCTTCAAGTATCAATAAATACAAGGCCATAAACCATCCTGGCATCAATCTGAAGCAAGACAAACACCAGGACCCTCTGGATAAGAATGATGTTTTTAAAAAAAACTTTGTAGAAGAAATTTTAAAATAAAGAATGTTCTTAAGAGAGGGATCTCTGCTATAATACTAACTGGTCTGTGTGTTTTGCAAGTCAATGTTATGTACTTGATCACAAAATTTACCATTTCCTGCAATATTATACACTTGTTATTACTTTTTATTTCAAAGGCTTTAGGTTTTGAACTGTAATTTCTAAAAAGGAGATCAGTCATATATGAAAGACAGCCTTCTTTTTAAAAACTAATGATAAATCTTTATTATCAATATCATTCTTATTGAGATTGATGATAATTTTACCAGAAGCATAAAACTAATGTGTTCATTCTACAGTTTCAAACTTCCTTTTGCTCTTTTCTGGATCATAAATCTCATTTGTTCCCTCCTTGTGTGCTGAAGCTACTGAAAATGATGCAAAGTACTTTTGCATTACTAGTCCAAAACTTGTTGTGCACTGAAGGCAAGATTGTAAGACAGACAGGTTAAACTTAAGTGAAGTAGCAGTTATGATTATAATTTGAGTCCTGTTTCTTGCTTTGCATTATATATAATAAAATAATTTGAATTTACCATCGGATTAATAACTTGCTCTATCTGGATGTAAAAGAAATCCACAGACAGTTGTCAATTTAGGTGCCATTTTTCACATAGTATCTAGAATCACAGAATGATTTAGGTTGGAGAAGACCATCAATCACCACTTTGTCCAATCACCACTTTACCAACTATACTCTGGAACTAAGTGTCGCATCTAGTTGCTTCTTGAACACTTCCATGGACAGTGACTTCACCACCTCCCTGGGCAGCCCATTCAATGCTTTATCATCCTTTCAGGAAAGGAATTTATTCTGATGTCCAACCTGAACCTCCCTTGGTAAAGCCTGAAGTTACTTCCCCTTGTCCTGTCACCAGCTGTCTGGGAGAAGAGGCTGACGTGCACCCTGCTACAACCTTCTTTCAGGCAGTTGTGGAGAGTGATGAGATCCCCCTGAGCCTCATTTTTTCCAAGCTCAACAACCCCAGCTCCCTCATCCGTTCTGCAAACGACGTGTTCTCTAGATCCTTCACCAGCCTCATTGCCCTATTAGGTACAATCGTACACAAACACACCCAGAAGCACACTTCCAAGCACCTTGCAGGTGTCCTTAAGAAACCCAAATATTGAATGGTTGTATTTGGATACTTCTTACTGCGAAAAATGTATGTAAACTATGATGAAAATCAGAGAAATATTTAAGTTACACCCAAGCAGCACAAATCTGTAATGCTTGAAATTTTTTTATTATTCATTGAGTTGGATCTGATGCTATCGCTGGATGAAGCAATATTTTCTTTTTTTTTTCTCAGTCTCTTTGATTCAAAGTATGAGGATAAAAATGAAAGACTCCATTATTATTCCTAAAAGTCAAATCCAGAAGCTATGGAAGTTTATGTATTCACATAGGATGGTATATAATTTGTGTTTTTATATCCTGACTTGGGACAATGACACACATAATGTTTGTGCTGTTGTGAATAAAGTTAGGCTGTGCAGTCTGTTTGGATTGAAAACTGCTGGTTTACCTTGTTTTCGTTTTTACCTTTATTCTTTTTTTTTTTCCTATGTGTGCATGAAGAATCCTGTCTTTTAAAATTATTATTATTCAAGTGCATGCTGAAATTGAATCATGCTATTCTTACATATTTTTTCATTGGATTGTTGCAAGCTGTAAAGAAATCCAATTAAATTTCCCTTGCAGGCACAGGGCCTTATTCATGATGCCTTTATAAAACTGGCTTGTTGGATTGTGTGGCACATCTATGAATTGAGAATCACTGGGGCCCTGTCGCATTCCTTGTCCTGTGTGACATGATGGAGAGAGAGAGTCTGCTAACAGTGTTTCAAAGAGTTGTATTATCAGGAAACATAAAGGCTTTGCCATCATTTCTGTTGCCCTGGTTTAGAATATGCATGTGAGAGTGTATTTGCAGAACAGTTTTTAGTCCTGTATGGTTCATACATTACCCTCTGCATCTGATGTTCAGCTTCTTTGTACTAAGGACGTATGATTCGATGTTTTATTCAAATGCTTAAGATGAGGTACATATTCACTGTTGAAGACAAAGTTAGCTGAAGCAATTTTTAGCATGGTATTCTAGTTTCCCAAGCTGCACAAATGTAGTTCACTTGTTTCCTATCTCAAGGAAGCTTACTGCAAAATTTCTGGAGTTAGATTGCACAGCAGTGGGACTGCTGCACTATTTGTCTGTATGCCTTGCTTCTGATTTAAGCATCATTGAATGATCCCAACGATCAACAGGCTCACTCTGGCTCACTTCAACAGGAAGGGCAAGGCTTACCTTCACCCATGGACACACATCATGGAAACATACAGAGCCACTTTGATTCACTATCAGACTTTACCTCCCGTAGTTGTAACCACTGTGTATCTTGCATGTGAACAATAAGACTGCATTGGCTTTATCAATCTGCTTCTTCTCATTTCTGAGAAAGAAGGGGAAAGCCTTGTTCTGTAGGCTCCAGGCACTTTCCATATAGGAGAATACTTGTTGTAAGGAGCAGAAGCATTTATTTACCCAGTAACTACAACTGCCTCCTTTCACCTCCTCAGACTTCTATATCCTTGAGCTGGAAATAAGCTATAAGATGTGGAATGCAAAGATGATAAAGATCAACCACTATATCTTCCTGTTAATGTGGAATTGATTTCTGTGCTATATTTCCTGATGTTTCTCCAATCTACTTTAAATGTTCCCAAGTGTTCTTTTCCCCTGAGAAATTACTGCACTGTCTAATGTTATGATGATGATGGGTGAAGTGTAGTCTAGATCTAGATCAAGAACTGAGACAAAGATGTATGTAAATAGTCTTTCTGCCTGGGATTTTCTTCTGATAGTCAATCTAATTTTTTTCTTCTTTTAATTTCTTCTCATTATTGCTCTGTTTATACCCCTGCAACTAAGCTAAATAATTAATTGACATTTTCATGTACTTCACTGTGAGGTGTTCACACATATCAGAGGACAAATTTTATCCCTTATATAAAGAAGTGAGCTATTGTCTCACCAACCAGATACTGAAAATGCTGGCTTGTACCTGGTCTCACAAGAAAATTGTAACCTAACTGTTTACATAGATCGTTTGTCCCAAGAGTCACCTATAAGGGTGGTATTCTATAGGTTCTTTACAAACTCTGTCCAGAAAAATAGTGTAAATTAAGTCAGGGTACTCACCCTAAAGCCATAGTCACACACTCTTTTTACATTTCTTTAGCAAAACTAACCATTGTAGAATGGTTACTGTGGATGTGGTTTTTCATTTTCTAGAAGCATGATAGCCATATATCCTCTTGACCATCTGCTACATTATTTGCTCACACAGAAATCTATCCTTGCTATCTAAGTCAGGACTGGGCTGAAAAAATTCATTTGGAGCAAGTTTTTTACAGTAGATTGATCTTAAAAGTATATTCATTGGAATCCTTTTTGGTATTGGCTGTATCAAATAATTCACTGTTATTCAACAAATCATGAGAAGCACTGCTAACAGATAGGGAGTTTAGGGGATCAGTGACAAAGCTAGAAAAATAGATTAGACAATACTGTGTTAAATTGAGTAATGCATGTTGACTGATAACAAGAAAAAGGAGAGAATGTTTGTCACTTTTTAAATGGAAAATCTCAGGCAGTCATGTAACCAGTAGTTATTTCAGACTCAAATAAATTGTGGTCTGTTTTAGCCACTATTCTGTCAGAAAAATGCAAATAGAAACAATCTGGACTCAGTACATGAGAACAGAAAGTGTCCTTGAAGATGGTATAGTCATTAAGCTGGTCAAATGTCACTGGAAAGCTGTGTTTATATTTAGTGTACATTTCCATGGGCAGAGGAAAATACTTCCTTGGAAGGAATATAACCAAGGACAAACATGAGTCATAGCAGACTTTAATAATGTCTGAGATGAAGGGCTTGCTTTTTTTTCATTCTCAGAGGATGAAATTAATGCAGTCCTGGGCTACTCACTGACTCTCTGGGCAATGTGTGGTAGGGAGGACTGTTAGGAACAGAGGGGGAAGCAGTGCCTCTTCACCAGCTGAATATGGTTCTGGGGACTTGGCCTTCCTCAGACCCTGCACACACTGTTGCAGACTCAGTTTCACCCTAGACTTGCTTTCAGAGGCAAGTTCAAACCAAAGGTTTAGGCCCAAAGCAGAAGAGGTAATCCTTAGCCTTACCCAGAGTTTTCTTCGGACAGACTATTGTAACCTTACGAAGGACATGGCTTGCCCCTGCTCTTCAGCCTTTGTGACTTTAAGGAACTGACACTGCAGGCATCCCTTCTGTCTGGTGCTAGAGAGCATCAGTCTTGCCCTGGGAACACAGGGCCATCAGGAATTAGAGTGATGAGCCGTGCAAGCAGCAAGAGCAAAAGAAACAAGCTAGATGAGAGCATGTGTGACCACTGTGCTTTGTTTACTTCAGTTCTTTTTGCTGGGTAAAATGATACCAAGACAAAGCAACAGAGGATTAAGTCTTGCACTTTAATTGGCCAGCAGCATAGGACAGTAGCTTCTGAAAATTTGGGATTTAAATCTTAAGCTTTTCCCACTGTATGGAAATCCACCATGGTTGCACCCCCCCTTAGGAGTTAATAAATTTTCGGTTTTAACTTCCCAGGTCCGACAGGCAAGCCGCGTCTCTTGTAGCTTGGATAACCACCAGAGGTCAGCAAACCACATTCCAGGGACTAGAGAAGTGGTAAGCTAAATCACTGGGTTTGGAGCCACGTGTTTTGTTTTGGGTATTCAGTGTGCTGTGTTGGGCCCCAGAC
This sequence comes from Cettia cetti, assembly GCA_013401135.1. Classification (NCBI taxonomy): domain Eukaryota; kingdom Metazoa; phylum Chordata; class Aves; order Passeriformes; family Sylviidae; genus Cettia; species Cettia cetti. The sequence continues at coordinate 9,319 of VZUI01036770.1, read as the reverse complement.
GGAGTTTGAGCAACTGATGGCATTGCCAGTGGCAAAAGAGCTAGTTCTGTGTCACTCAGCCCTGCTGCAAAGGTAGAAACATTGTGCTTTAGCCTGTTTTGCACAGGGTCCCACAGGCCACATCCTTTGAAACAGTCTGATTTCCATAGTAGTCCAAACCAGGAATATTCAAGAATTTTCAAAAATAGCAATACCACTCATCTTCCCTGCAATTCCATGGGAAAGGAGCATTCCAAGCTTGCTAAACTTCATCCTGGCCCATGATGAAATAGTGTCTGAGGGGAGCTTGAGAGCCCACCATGTTGAATAGCCTGGAAAGAAGTGGAAAAGATAAGGAATTTCTTCCACTTCCCCCATTCCCAGAGAGAATCTTAGAAGAAAGAATTGTGTGGGGGTAGATGTGAGAACTGTCTCATGGCTGGTTTCTGGCTCAGATTTTTCCTGGTTTTTATATGCCAATTGGCCCTATGGAGGTCTGATTAAAGGCACATCTATGTCCGGGGCATATAAATATTCTTTTCTGTTGCTAGAAACTGGGCTGGGAGTCAGCTGTAAGTATATCTTAAAAAACATACATGAGTGGATTGAACAGAATAAACATCTAGCTGAATGGTTGCCATTTTGACTCTGTAGAAGGATTTAGAGGTATATGTAGCAGTTAAAAGATACAGGAGGCTGGAAAAGAAAAAAGAAGGAGGGGGAAAGCAGGGCTGGGAGAATTTCTCTGAAATGTGTTCTGCATAATCTAAAAGAAAAATGTGTGTAATTTGGACCCCAAATGCAGACCAAAACGACAGCATCTAATAGGGGAAACATGATTTAGAGGTCAGTTTATAAACTAAACAAATTTACTGAGTTTCATAAATGAATCTCGTGGCAACATCCCAAATTTTTTTTAAAAGTTGGATAAAAAATATTGTATATTAAGGAGGGGGATCAAGATGGTTTTTAAGCTGATGTCTTTAGAAATATATGTATATAGACTTTTTTATAGCTCTTGGCAAATAAAATAAGTCATTATTCTAAATAGAAAAATATTGATGATGTCATAGGAGCCATTGCTGGATACATCAAGCTGATCAGATGAACTGGGAAATCAATAGATATTTTCCAAACGAGATGGCATTTCTTTTAATTGGTTGTGTGAACACGATATACTGCAGAGAGGAAACATTTAAAGTTAATTTTTATTTGGCTTGGATTTGTCTGTGTGTTGTTCTATTATTTCTTTACATAGGATTTTTTTTGTTTATTTTGTTTTAAGGCTTGTTTTTTCTATTTGTTTATGTATCAATTCCTTATCAGAATAGATGAAATAGCACCTATGTATTGTAGACTCTCAGATAGTATAGCTTTGGGAGCTGTTTGAATAGCTACCAAGATTAGAAAGTATTGAAGATTTTACCCAATAATTCCTACACTCCTTTAGACCTATTGAAATTTTTAAGTCTAATAAGTCTTTTAATTTCACCCCCATAACAGATACATAAACACTGTCCTTATCCCATAGCAAGTGAATATCAGAATTTGAAACAGAAATCCCAGCTGCTTAGACTTTAAACTAATTGCCAGGCTGCACAAATGGCACATATCATAGATCAATACGCTAACATACAATTCAAGTGTTATTAAGTAATATTGCATGCCCTCCAGAGCCCCTCAGACTCAGAATTTTTCAAGGGCATATGATAATGAAACCCATGTAAAAAACCACTGTTGATCAGCAAAGGATGCTGGGCAGGGACCTCATTTGTGTGAATTATTTTAGCTTTATGGTTTTTCATGTCAGATTATAAGTAAAAGAATCTGACAAATATTTGTTAATCGTTCAGGCAGCTAACATTTTTTGTGTTGTTGGTCTTTCATCAACTTCACATTTCTCTTTCTGAAGGGGGGAAGAAACAGTATGGGTATTAATCTACAATGGTAAGATACATGCAAAATATATGGTATATTATCCTTGTTGATTTTTTTGTTTAATTTTCAACTTAACTTTTATATGGATTTTGTTAATGCAAAATTCCTTTTGTTAAATGTAGGTGCTCAATTTATTTCCACAACTGTAATGGAATTTTGTTATTTTAGCTGAAGTTCTGCTAATTCTTGTAGGTACTTCAGACTTCATATCTTATGGAGCCTATTTGCTGACTATATTTCTAGGGAAAATGGAAGTTACAGTTATTTGGGGTGGTTTTTTAATGACTTTTTTTAATGCTGTCAAATGTGATCATTGTGATTTCACTGGGCTCATTCTGCCCTGGTGCTAAACACTAGTTTTATATTTACTTGCCGTAAATTTCATTCATTTGGCCCCAAATTTTGCTGCCTACTCTCCTGCTGTTTTACGTCTTCTGAAATAATTTAATTCACAATTTGATTATGGTTTACCTTATCATTATGGAGAACTATTAGTAGATTAAAAAAAAAAATCAGTCATTCCTCTCACATATCTCCCCTGTTTGATACTACTGAATATAATAATGTAAGGTACTATTATTTATTTACACTGCAGTGCTGGAAGATGCTTTGAGGGCATTGCTTTGTTTGTGTCCAGGAATGATGCACTTCACCATTTAACTGCACGAAAGCCATAAAAAATTTACATCTCTTAAAACATGTGAAATCGCCACAGAAATCGACAGAATTTAGCAATAATTTGAGACCAGCCAGTTGTACTTTCTGGTTAGTTTTTGCTGATCAGTTGCATGTTCCAAAACTTCCATTCTTTACTCATAATATATCTGGAGCTGCTTCCAACATTAGTTTTCTTAATATGGAAATAATATACCTAAGCATTTGTAAAATGCTTTTGACTACAGCATCTAAATGCTGAGTATGTGCCACTTACTAGGGATAGTGAATTTTTTTTTTCAGCTTCTGAGGAGATGAGACCAAAAGAAAGATATACATTTTCATCTTCTATTAGGGAAATTTAGGAGACCCACAGTTCAGCTTTTAGGGAGCTCAGTTCTGTCTCGATAAGGAAAGTGTTTTTGCTGCTGTAAGGACATTAAAAAGTCAATAGTTACAGCCAAGTACAAAACTATCAAAACTGTATTGTAATTTTGCATCTCTAAAGTTATACAAATGCAACTTTGTGCTGATAAAACCCAGCCATCTTAATTTATAGTGAAAATAATTTCTGAGCTAACTGATGGTATTTCAGATACAAACACCTTGGAGAACAGATTTGATCCTTGCTCTTACACATAGAAATCATTTTCCTGGCTATAACTTGAAACTTTGGATCCATTTTTCATAACAAAGAAGGGGTATTGGCCTCACCCTGGCAAATACTTGAGCACTTTGTTGAGTTCAGATGCCTCCATGTCCCTGTTGTGCAGCATCTGACAGAAAACACCAAGTTTCTTACTCTTGGTATCTTGCAAAGCTTTTATTTCTTCACAAACCATGAAGGTAGGAGTTCTTTTTCCGAACTTCTGAAAAGAGCAATAGCTGCATTCCTTGCTTATCTCTTATTTATTTTTAATGTACCTTGGCTGCATTTTTCTGGGCATGTTGTTTTGTTTGTGAAACAGAGATTTAGTATCATATCTTGAGTTTTTTAACACCACTCCTTTGGAAAGAAACTCATTCTCTTAACTATTCTGAAAATGCAGCAGAAGCTGTAATTCTTGAGTGACTCTAAGTAAAACTACAGTTTCTTTTTCTGCTAGGGAACAGTTGAGGAAGGTTATGTAGTATGAGGAAAAGGCAGAATTTTCTTGCCAATAATAGCATCAGTGAACAAGTACAGTAACTTCATAAATAGCAGTACTCGTCAATGTCAACAAAAGTTGTTCAGCTTTGTTGAAAATCACAAGGTTAGAGAGATGACTCAGACTTAAACAAACCTTTTTCTCCATTGATTTTATGGACTTTGCATTTCTGATGTGATTTCCTAGGTATGGGGATGATGGGTGAACAGTGAGCTGTGAGGGACTAGGAAGATCTTGCTGCAACTCAAGGAATTAGGCAGTAGCCAGAGCGCCAATTTATGAATCACAGCTCTGTTGTTTTCTCCAGACAAAAGAAGTTTTAGCCACCTGGTCCACTGGTATACATCTCTGTCTCCATTCTGCCAGCCAGGAGAGGTATTTCCCTCCATATTGCTGCTAAACCCCTTCAGTGTAACTGCTCAAAGCTGTGCAGAGGACATTGGGGTTGCTTGTTGCTTTCCTTTAAATCTTCTTAAATCTGCTTTGCTGCCTGTTATTTGCCATTACTATTCTTTCTCTTTGTGTGGGTGATAAAAACCTTTACAGTGGAACTGCAGTCTAAAGAAAATAATAAATACGTCTCAAATTCCACAGGGAACGACCATTCATCCAAGAGTTAGTGATTTCTTAACTCTGTCAACAAACTATCCATCAAAATACTTGCAAATTGCAGGAAATTAAGGTCTTCAATTGACTGTGGAATGACTGTGTCACTTGCTTTTGTGGTAATAATTTGGGAATTGCTTTTAATACATTTTGGCTATACTATATGTGTTGAGCAACCAGTGTAGAAACCCCATTCAAAGCTGAATTGTGGGAGCATGCAATGGGTCATCATCAGCATGCTTCTCCAACTTCTTCTTCCTCAGGATTTATACTTCCTCAAGTAGAAGTGTTGTTAAATTCATGCAGTCCTTCTGCCTGAAGCTCTGGACCCCAGCTGTGCTGGGAATCAAACAGCAATCTTTCATGTGCAACAGGCTGTACGTGTGAGGACTTTCATATAATATTGATGATGTTAAAGGGTCTTCTTGACTGATTTTGAAATTTTAAAATGGAGAAGTAGGATTTAAAAATCTTGCTACTATTTCAAAGAGGAGTCCTGCCTTCCTGCCTTCCTGCCTTCCTGCCTTCCTGCCTTCCCACCTTCTCGCCTTCCTTCCTTCCGCCTGCCTGCATTTCATCCTCCCTTCCTCCCTTCCTCCCTTCCTCCCTTCCTCCTTTCCTCCCTTCCTTCCTGCTTGTGTGCCTTGCCTCCCTCCCTTCCTCCCTTCCTCCCTTCCTCCCTTCCTTCCTGCTTGTGTGCCTTGCCTCCCTTCCTCCCTTCCTTCCTGCTTGTGTGCCTTGCCTCCCTCCCTCTGTTTCCTTGGTTCCTCATTTACTTCCTTCCTTCCTTGTTTCCCATCTTCCTTGTTTCCTTCTTTCTCTCTTTTTCTTTCTTCTCATGCGTTTAATATGTATTCAAGACTATCCTATCAAAAGAATTATTAATTAGACAATCATTTAGATATTGGATCTCATTTCATTTTTTTCTCAAATATTTATGAGACATGCATATTTATGAAAATGCTCATTTTGTAATCTGTAAACCTACTTTATGAGTTTGCAGTCAGAATCCAGTCTTCCCAGGTTTTTGTATAATCCTATTGCTAAATCTGACCTAAATCTGTTAAATATTGACTCCAGACTTGTCTGACAGAAATGTTATTCCAGTAATAAAACAATTCTATTAAAGATCATTGATATTATAAGAGAGATAACTTCATAATCAGTGTATTGGTGTTTATTTTAATGAAACAGATTTCCTGGCACATTGTCAGTTAAACATTTTATACTGAGATCTGCCTGGAAAAAAAAGAGATATGTTAAAGTTAGCCTGTAACAGGGCTTGTGATTTTGTTTTTAAGTCTTTGCAACTAAAAGTGTGTAAATGGAACTACTTTCAATAAAGCACAATAATTTATTCTAGAAATTAGCAAGCCCACGTTTCACCTATAAAATCATTCTCTGTGATGTGCAACTGGCCTTCATTTCAGTGGCCTTGATTTATAGGTACGGTTTGCTTTATTTTCCAGAGGAAGAGACTGGGAAGCAGCCGGACAGAGCTATTAAAGCTGTTGTGAACAGCAGTTTTTCAGGGGTTTATTAATTCTTGCAGAGAATAAGCCAATGAACTGAGCATTATTCAATGTGAGAACACCTTTTGTAAAAGAAGGGTTTCTTGATGAATAGATATAGACTAAAAACCAAGATATATGGATGTTTGTTGTATGAAATTAACCAATTCTCTTTGCCACATTTTCAGTTGCAAGACTTATCAAAATGAGGTTTCACATTTAGCTATCTTATAATTTCACCTGTTTCAGTAGTTTTTTTCCCAGGTTTTCTTTGATGCTTACATTGATGCCTGGTTTTTGTACAGAAGAAAGACCCAGATTGCTACAGTCAAGAAAGATAGTCATAATAATTTAATTCCAGTGAGTGAAAAGCACAGATTTTCTCTAAAACAGAAATTCTTATATTTTCAGATAAATTAAGATAAACTCTAATGTTTTGGTTTATAACGTATGAAAGTGAATTCTAATTAAAACATTTCTAATTAAAAAGTATTTCAGTCAATAAATCTACTAAAAACAAAATTGTGTGTCAGCTACTCCCAAACTGCAGCATTTGCTTAAAAAGTAATTTGGAGTTTTTTTACTCTCTCACACACAAATTATTCTCACGTGCCCTCTTTCTGAACATATCAGCTGCTCTTGGGTCAAAGTTTTTGAGGACTTCAGAGACAGCGGGCCCAGGCATTCTTAGGTTTTGTTTTAGCACAAATATGTTCAAATCACATGTCATCCATCAAATGTGAGCACTTCTCTTGGCCACAATGAGGTGTCACGTTCACCTGTTTTGAATGCTGAGAGAACTGAAGTAACAAATATCTATGGATGGTTTAAACAGACTTGTAATGCTGTAGGCCATGCTAGCAGATCACTCAAATTGCAAAGGTCATGCAGAAGTTTACATCTTCTTTTAAGTTACAATTAAAACCACCAAGGACCATAGGTTTGTAAAAAAAAAAGAAAACCTCTTAATTCATGTGGTTCAATTGTAAATGTATACAAAATTCAGAGTAAAACCCCCATATCATAAGGCACTTAATATTTTATTAGACACTTCCTATGCTAATGTGTAAAAGATGGGTGAATCACTTGCTTCTCCAATAACTGAAGCTCTCTTTTCATGAGATTTGTTTTCTCTTTTGTGCTAAAAGACATTCAGGGACTATGTACCAGGTTCAACCCAGAGAGATCTGAAGTGGTCTCAGCTCTCACTGCTGAGGACAGTATTTTGTGGTACTCTCTGGGATTCAGCACCATATTGCAATGGGGGACAGAGATGGCTGTGAACAGCAGTGATCCATCCCACCTGAACCAATCAATCAGACAGGTTGCTATCCTATACTTGATGTACTATTCAGTCACACCCCTACCTTTGTGGGTACTGCAGAAGAAGACCTGAAACCACTGGAATTATTCCTGTGTTGATAGTGAAAAATCACTGCAAATGATAGGATGAATAAATAATTTATGTGAACAGCCTTTCTTCTCAAGCACTGGTTATGCAAAGTGCTCAGCAGGCTGGATTTTACAAGTCTCCTAAATGTTGTGCTTTAGTCTGTATGTAACTATGTGGTGCTACCTGAAGAACTCAAGGCATACAACCAGCCAGGACTGCAGCCAATGGAACAGCTCTGAGAAAGAAAAAGACATGAATTGAGCTCTGAGAGAGAGACTGAGAGAAAAAAAAAAAAAAAAAAAAAAAAAAAAAAAAAAAAAAAAAAAAAAAAAAAAAAGAGTTAATTTCCTGGGTTATAGTAATCCCAATTGTTTGACAATTCAGGAGTATGGGACAGAAACATTCTTATGCTAGTGGTACTGGAATAAGGTTAAAGGCTTTTGCAACTAGGTAAGATGATCCCCCAAAATCATCATATTTAGACATTTTGAGTTTTCTGGCATTGTTTCAAATTGTATGCGTATGAATCCTTCAGAGTTGTCAGCGAAACTCCCAGATGTCTTCAAGTTTCCTTGAGGAGTCTTCACATTGATTTGAAGAGAAGACAGGTGCAAGTGTTAAAATGAGTCTTTCTGTCCTTTCCCTTCTCTCACCTACACAAAGTTTTCTCTCTGAAGCACAGAGTATTTTAGCAAAAAGCATAGCTGTGCCATATCTGTCTAGTATCACCTTTAGTATCATGGTAACACTTTACATTATCTTACAGCCAAGTCCCACATTGTGGATTTGAACAAGGGATGTTAAAGTTCATTGGTACTTTCCTTTGGTTGGGCCAAAAGAAGATTGAAATTGATAAGAAAGAGAGAACCAGAGGTGAATGAAGTAGACTGACTTACAATACATCTTTCCTCTATAATGAAGACATGAACTAGTAAGATTGATTTCAAAAAAATGGGTTGTATTCTTCCTTCATGATACACAGAAGGACCTGGAGTTGATGAATTTGCCTATCGCAGTTTCAGTCTGCCCAGATATTAGATGCATGGTTAATAGAAGCATAAGTAAAAATGTATAGCCTTAGCTCTCTATTATGTTTTTGTTTAAAGTCTTTGCCTCTGCTTTTTCCAGCCCACCTTCAAGCCAACTATGGCAGCCAAGTGCTTCCTGCAGGAGCTGCTCTGCAGAAAATCACAAATGCAAGCATTTTGCTGTGACAAGCTGGGAACTAGTCTGTATGTGCAGGTCTGTGTGTCTGTGCCATTTTGTGCCTTTGTTGTGATATAAAGCCTGGAGGGGAGTGAGAGATGTTTTCTGACAGAGCAGTGGTGCCAATGCTGGGCCTTTTCATCCCCACCAAACAGCCAATTGAGGGTGCAAGTGAGGGTGCTGAAACTCAGGTGCGGCACACCCCAGGGCCCAGAGGCCAGACCCCTGCTCTGCAGAGGGGTGAACAAGCTGTTCAGAGATGCTCAGGGTTTTGCACCCACGCTCTCGAAGGCCTCAAAGCACACACTCCAGAGGAAACCTGATGTCTCGTAACTGAGTGTTAATTATGTCTGAGTGGATTCTAGAGAAAAGGCAAACCATATACTGTATCAGCAGAGAAATGGTTTCACTGTGAGGAAACTAATGATGCTTTTATCAGGAACAATATAAAGATTGCTTTTTTACTAGTGTGTGTCCCACAGGGTTTGGACTATGAGATATTTCTGTATCTGGCTTTAGGTTCCTCTGAGCTTTTACATAATCAAGTCAATATAGCTATGATTCACCCTCTGGCAACAACTGCTCCTTGCAAGTTGCTCGGCTTCTTTAGTGACTGAAGAGGAAATAAATAAATAAATAAATAAATAGAAAGAAACTTATTACAAATCCGTAAACATTGATTTGTTTGGTCTTAGATTTTACTTTTTTTAATTGCCAGGGAAGAAAAAAAGAAAGAAGAAAAAGGATGAGGGGGTGGGAGGACATATGAATTTGTTCTCAATGGGGCAGAAAGATTGTTAGCCTGATGAAAAGAGAGGAGAGGAGAGGAGAGGAGAGGAGAGGAGAGGAGAGGAGAGGAGAGGAGAGGAGAGGAGAGGAGAGGA
>VZUI01036766.1:0-41143 GCA_013401135.1 Cettia cetti | reverse complement strand
TCCCTCCTTCCCTCCTTTCCTTCCTTTCCTTCCTTTCCTTCCTTTCCTTCCTTTCCTCCTTCCCTCCCTCCTTCCCTCCTTCCCTGACCCTCTCCACTGCCTCCTTTAAGTGGTAGAAAGTCAGGAAGGGAGAGAGAAAGGACACATAGGGGAAGAAATAAACAATTATTATTAATTTTCTCAATTCATTAAAACAATAATTTTTTAAAAAAAAGTTTATTTTTTTCATGATTTTGTATTATAAAGAGCCCAATCTCAGCATTTATTGAGTCTGACTGCAATCTTCTTTTGTTAGAAGATAGTTTTTGTCCTTTTTTATTGCATGTCAACTTTACAAATACAGAGTTTATGGCTTTAGCACAGTATTATTACACAGCTATTATGAATTTCTGTGTGAAAAGCAAATGAGGCTGGAATATTAAGTCTAATAACATTATTTATCACTGATTTTGATAAACTGGTCTGATAAAAATGTTAGTCACTTTAATTCATCGAGGATTAAAACAAACAGTTCATTATAATGAATTAAAAAATAAATCAAACCATAGCTTTTTCTTTAAAAATACCCCAAAATTTATCTTTTCACCACATTATTAAGAGATTTAGCTTGTATCTTTAAGAAGCAGGTTACTATTGGCTGGCTTCCAAGGCAAGAATTTGTAATGGTATTTTATGCTTTTCACCAAAACTGGAGAAAAATCTGAAAAAACTTTTTTTCATAAATGAATTGCTTGGTCAAAACAGAATTCTAAGTTCCTGTATTCCAGTTCCAGCATAAAAGATTTTCTTCTCCAAAACAAAATGCCACTCCAGAGAAGGCCAGAAGAAGGAGAAGAGTAAGAAAGAGCAATAAAGGTAAAACTGGCAAGTTTCATGTTGGAACTGAGGGTGGAAGGGGGATCCAGGTCTGGATTTGAACATGTAGAGGCACCAAGTGGGTGCTGGCAGCTGTCCATGCGTGCACAGGGCAGCAGCCACCTGCTCTGTTCAGTGGAAGCTGGAAGGGAATTCAGCTCACGCTGAAGTTGCCATCAGGGACCCTGCCCAGTTGCCCAAATGCACTTGTCTGATACTATGGGGGACAGCCTTGAGCATACAGAAACCCATGGGGTGTGTCCTGGGGGCAGGACGCCCCTTGGGTGTGTGTGTGGGTTTACTGATCAAATCCTCCAAGCCATCCGTGTTTACAGCCGTGAATATCCTGAGGAGCAAAACTACTGTGCCAGGTGTATAGAGGAGCATGGTAAGGCTCAAAACAACAAAATTGTAAAGGTCTGCAGCTGAATATGGGCGTGGGGGGGCCTAGAACCCAAGGGGGCAGTTCTGCCAACACACAGCATAAATTTATTTGGCGATTTCAGCAATCTCATCTACGATAGTAGATGTACATCTACAATGCCTAGGACAGAAGGAGCAACCTGCCAGTTATGGTTTTATTTATCAGGGCATGAGTAATATTCCCAAAAATGCTTTTTGCTTGGAATTACTGATTTGTGACAGTTCCTACCTATCACACATACATAAGATTTAGTGTATATAAACCAAATCTGAGAATCTAATGACTGAGTTTTAAAGTCCAAGTTGTCTACATCCCCAGAATTTGTGAAAATTCATACTTTAAGCTCCCTTGAAATTCTATCACCTTTTACTTTAGGAAGGCATGGAAATAAGAAAGAGAGAAGGTGCTATAAAAATAATAAATATGCATGCTATAGTATATTAGTCAATGCTTCAGTACACTGCCAACATATTTAGAAGCAATAAAATTCAGGTGACCCGTAGAGGAGATGAACCTTGCCGTTGTCCAACCTTGATTTCATGAAAGGAGATAAGTGCTCTTGCCACACCATAAAACATTTTCTGGTACTTCCTTGGCAAGATCATTCACAACTATAAGTCATCTCCCAAACTGTTGTCTCCTGAATTTAAAAAATGAACCTAATCCACTATAGAAAAGAGGTTGCAAGTAGCTTTGTTCCATTGCATTGATGGCAGAATAAGGAAGAGGCAGTTTCCATATAATTAAAAATCTGCAAATAAAAAGACTCAGGTCAGCACTGGTTTAGGATTGCATCTAGAGGAGGCTGCTGAGGTCATTGATTTTATTTTTAACTACTAACACATTTGTTTCAACTGCAGAAGCTGTTCCTCAAAAGAAGTCTGAGAATAAACATTCTCATTCACTGCTTTCTTTTTAAAAATAAAACCAAAAAGCCTTGAAGATTAAGCTGCTTATCACCACTTTCAGGGCTATGTTCTCCTTTTTTTCATGGCTTGTCTAGCTGAAGCCTCAAAATCAATTAACTGAAAGGTCTTCATCACCTCTGGAATTCCACTCATTCACATCAGTAATTACAGAAGGTCTCCATGAAGCAGTTGTTTCTCAAAGAGTTAATTGAAATGCAGGAACAGCTTAATACTGATTCAGCAGACTTAGCTCTAAACTTCAAAGGAATTGTGATTTACCATTTGGTTCTTTGTCTATTTAAATTAATCGTGTTGCTTAAAGGCAAGGGAAATGAAACATTGGAGGCCTCAGAGCCATCCCAGCATAAATGTTAAAATACATTAGTCGTTTGAGACACAAATTCTGAATTTTATTTTCATTCTGAATTTTCTATTTTTATTTCTATTATAAAATACTAATTTCACAAAGTATCTATCTCATCCATCTTTCCTGACAAACATAGGATTTCCCCCCCAAATCTCTGAACTGTACACAACATCTAGGTTTATTAATATTAAATACACTAACGCAGGAAAACACCCCTGGGCCTGATTCAAGTTTTACCAAGGTAACACAAAGCTTATCAGATCTACAGTTTACTTACTCTTGAGATGGAGTAGGCTGCCCAGCATGATTCATGATTCATAACTTCAAATAGATACCTACCACTGCTTTAGATGGCCTGAGATTTGGCAGCAATTTATCTCAACACACATGAAAAGAATCCATTTCACACCTGCACTGTGAACTTGCATTTTGATCCACAGATATGCAAAGACATATATTTCACCCCATAGACTTCCCTGGATCTGACATGCAGTATGTTCTTGTTGTACTGCTGCTGAGGAAGACTGGCATTATGCCCATGAGTTATCCTCTGAAATGATGGGGGAGTTGAGAGAATTTAGCATCTCCTCTCCTTTTCCTCTCTAGTCTTCTCCATGCTGTAGCACAAAACAGTGATTCCTTGCTTGGATGGGTGAGCCAATGGGTCCACAAACCAAGGACCACACTGGCAACTACAATCCAAAGCTGCACTGTCCCATACAGAAACATGTGCAAACCTGCTCCCTTGGGCTGACTCTGGGGCTGGGACCCCATGTGAGAAAGATTAGAAAGATGTCTCCAATATGGCAGGCTAGGAGGAAGATTTACCTTGTCTTGTAGAATTGTTAAAAGTGGCCAAAAAAAACAAGACTGTCTCTATGTCTTATTGGTGTCTTCTACAAAGCAATTCTCTGTTTCTCAGAAAAGGGTGAGCCCTGAAAGACTCACAGCACAAGCAGAGACAGCATTTCCTCACTTTTCTGTGAGGGTTTCCTATAGAAACCCTCAAGAAGGGTAGTTGCTAGTTTTCTCACTTCTTAGATGTGTAATCTCCTCATTACAGCTTTCAGGATGAGCAGATAAGGGTAATTAGATATTTACCTTGGAGTGAATGCAAAGTCTGTGCACCTTTCACATTCTTTGAAGTGATAAGGGTCAGTTTATAGCACCCTTTCCTTAGTCATCATTTTCATCTGTGTATTTTCTGTAAATACAAGCTTAACTACTAGCTCTTGATTATTAGTCACTGTCAGTGCAGGATAATTCTGTTGTGAAAAAAGACCATGGTAAAATGATCCTTTACTCAACAGCACAGCGCTGAGTTCTCACAGCAGTACCTCAGTGATTAAGACTGTGATTTTCAAAGTAACTCCAACCCACTATTGAATTGAATCCTAACCCCCTAAGGATCCTTTGAAAATCTCAGCCAGAAATTACTCTTCCATGTTTTCTGATTTGTGTATCAACTACAGAACCGTCATGGCTCATGTTGACTGTTCTTGCCTGTCTTGCCTGAGAAGCATGCCTGGTTTGGACCAGTGGCAATTGTGTGGTTCTGGAACCTGGTGGGAGCCATGGAAGCATACTGATGCACTTCCAGGTGTGACAGGAAGAGGCAGGGCTGATACCTGTCTCTGAGCTCCCCATGTCTGCTGAGGAACCCTGTGCATTGTGCAACACAGGAAATGGAATTATTAACTCTCAGTCAGGTGACTTTCAGGACATTGCTTACTGCAGAGATAACTGTAAGAGTGCCTCCAACCACAGTCCCCTGTTCAGGTTTACCAGGGGGTAAAATGCAGCACAACAAAAGTCAGAGCCCTTGGTGAAAGTTAGTGAGGAAAGACAGGGCACTGGGAGGCATCATTTGATGAAGGGCACATTTACTGCAGTCATCAGAAGTCTTTGCAGAGCATTGCAGAAGTGTGTCATAACCTGCTCCTGAGAAGTATGGATCTCTGAAAGGCTGGCTGGCCACAGCCCTCCTCATGGTGGTGCTGCAAATGAGTTGACTCGCTTCAGGCAGGACTCTCATCTTTCCTTCCCTCAGATATTTGCACTGTTTCAGCCTCAGTTCCTGATCTACAGTTTACAGATGATTCTAGAGGGTATTTTTTTTCTTCTGCAGTTGTTATCAGCTGCTTTTTGGTTGTTCTCTGTTTAGCTACATGACACAACTGCATTTTTTGCAACTTAAATGCCACCTATTGCAAGCACATTAGGACTGAAATTTATAAATACAGTTTTTTGTGCAGCAAGTCATAAAACTTAAGTAATTTTGAGAGATTTAGAAAAATACAAAGAGCATAGTTCCTTCCTTGTTTTTCCCTTTTCTTCCATAGGAGAAAACTTGTCTAGTGCCATGCTGGAGAAATGGAAAATAGGGATGGCAAAACAGCCATCACAGCTCCAAAAACTCCAGTGCTGGAGCACTTGTGGCAGTAAAACCTATCACAGGGTCACAGCTTTGCTCTAGGTCCATGCCCAAAGCCTGAACCTTCCAACACCAGCTTGGCCTTGTTCTTTCCTTTCACAGTTGACCGTCTCCCTGTGAGGTGGAGCAGTGGGGACGTCAGAGTGGAGGTGCTGTCTGAAACATCTCTCTGCCTGCATGGTCTGGGTGCAGAGGATACCTCCCAAATCCAGCCTAGGAGCACCAGCCCTGTCCCAGACCCTGGCATGTGGACCATGCTGCCACTATTTCATGACCCAGTCATAGAGAGCTGCTTATTTGTCTCTGAATTGTATCATGCTTCCTGCTTTCTTTCTACTTTTATCCCACCCACACTTTTTTTTTTTAAGGAAAGTACATTTTCTCCTTGTATCTGAAATATAGTACGTCCCTATTTACCTGAATTCTGACATTGTTAACTTTATTTGGCAAAATTTCATTTTCTGGGGGCAAAGGAAAATAAAATAATATTGAGCTAGTAATAGGTACAGTTGATCTCATTTTAGGAGCTAAGCTATTCACCTGTCCGGAGCAGAGCTAAACCTGGGCAATACTGGACATCCAAAGCTGGTCAGGCTATTTTGAGGGAAAAAAAATGAAAAGAACAACCAGTTCTAAGCACCTGAGTATGTTCCCGGTAGTTACATACTCCTAGAGAGTTTAACCTATGAACAGGAGTTTGTAAACTATTCTGAAAGGTCACAGATATTTCATGGTTTACTATCTTTTCCCTTTGTTTCCCTTTCAGGTGTCACAGAGGTAGATTAGACAATGACCAGGTAATAAACAAATACTGTCTGCAGCACAGACCCTTGGAGCTCTGTATGCCTCTACTCAACTACACAACTACTGCAGAGCAGAGGCAGCCCTTGGATTCCTAAAACTGAATGTACCAATTGTGAAAAATTGCTAGCATCAGTTTAAGTCAAGGATTTTCACAGCATCAATGATTTTTGCTCCAGACCTAAGGTGACAGAGAAGTAGCTACCTAGCCACAGTGCAGTGAATTAACTTAAATAATTTGTACTGTAGATCTATTAGCAAAGATTAGCATCAGCAGTATCCCACCTCTTATGCCTGTGTGAGTGGAGGAGGAGTTGACAGTTTTGGCTGTATTAACCTGTCAGATAAAACAGATATTATATAATATGGCACACCTGCCTTTGCTCTAGACTGTGTTATATGTGCTTCTCTAAAGATGAGACAGACAAATTATCCTATTTAGCTGTATAGGTAACAGCCTGAGGCAACTGCAAAGGGAGTTCTGCCATAAAATTTATAATTGCTGGAGGCATGTTTGTCTCTGGCTGATGTAATTTCGAGCATCCTATTTTATATTTCTCAGAAAGAAGCACCTACCCTGTTCCTAGACTCTGACACCTCATTCCTTGCCCCTGCTGTGAGATCAGTCACCTGTGCTGTTTCCACTTGGGAGCAAGGCTGGTCTGAATTGGGTTTCCCAACTATTGCTGTGAATATCATCTTTTAATTGTGGTTGTACAGGAAAGAGTAATATTTAAATTTTATGTTCAATATTCCTACTGCTGTGAGCCTGGACAGTCCAGAGTGTCTCCCTGGCTGTGTGTGATGTTGGCAGTGATGGAAGCCAAACAGTTTGGATGTTCTCTGGAGTGGCTGTGACTGGGAATCCCTCTGTTCAAAGGTCAGGATCAAGATGGAGTGAAGCATTTCCTAAATCATCCAGAAGTGTTTCTAAAGCTTTTTATATAAAGTGGATGGGTTTCAGGCTCAGTATCCTACAGGTGCCCATTGGATAGGTGTAGCTTGGTGGCACAGGCGGGCTTTTGTGATTAATGATTTTTTTCCTGGCTGTGTTAATTCTGGGCATTGGATCTGAAGGGGGACTCGGAGAATACCTGCAGCTACAGAAGAGATAGGTCATATATAATGGTATGACCTATCTCCTATAGAATGATTTGTAGAAGTCTCAAAAAATCACATAATTGAAACCCCCCAGGCTGAGGAGACAATCAAACCTAGCTCTTCTCCTGCTGATTTAGCTCCTTAATTAATGATCAGATTTTTAATGCCAGGCAGTTGTAATTGCTTTGCCTTGCCCCAGCCAATGTCCCCTGGCACGGCAGAGCAGACTCCTCCCAGGATTAGATGGAACTCAGCTGCCTCCTGTCTGTGGCTCCTGGCAGAGCTTGAGAGAAGTGGGTTCCTGCTGTGCAGGAGAGGACATGGCACCCAGCCGTGTGCCCAGGCCACCCTGTCACTGCCAAGGAGTGAAGCAGAGACAGTCCTGAGATGCAGGGAGCTGCCCCCAAGGGGTTGCAGTGTCTCATTAGCCCCCTCTGAGGCTGTCTGAACTTCCTCTGGAAATGACAGCTTAACCACAATACCTACAAGTTCCTTCTGGCACACAGCTGTGTCCAGGTGAGCCTGAGGCAGACATCACCCAACTCCATCCTGCCTGTGCCCAAGAGAGGAAAGCTGATGCACAGGCTGCAGGGAGGGCAGCTTTACACTGCAGCAGCTACCTGCCTAATGACTTTGACATAGCCTAAATCTATATATCCCGTGATCCATTAGAGGTGGTTTTGTCAGGTCAAAATATGTGTATTTTCCTTTCAGGAAAACCTTAGCTTAAAGCAGCCCATAAAGCTTTTTTACTCACTTTTTCCTGGTATTCGAAGTGTTCTTCTTTCAAGGCATAAGAGAGTGAAATAGTTTCTTGCTGCTACAGCAACTTAGAAGGAAGGGGAAAGCAGTGAGAGTGAGCTGTCAGCTGGGTGACCCCATCGTCTCAGTACCTGTCTGTGTTATGAAGCTTAGGCACAGAAAAGTAGTTTCCTTTTGGTGCAGGGAATAGATCAGATCCAAGAAAAGGTCTGCTGTCTCTTTGCTGGCCTCTTCTGGGAATCTCAGACTGTGAGGAAAACTCTGTCCTTTTCTCTCTACCTGTCAACACCCTTGCCCTCTGCAGTAGGATCTTTTTGGCATTGCTGTGATGAATTTCTTTCCAGGAATGATTTCAGAGGCAGGAGGAGATCTTTGTGTGTCTCCCACAGCACATCC
Organism: Cettia cetti; assembly: GCA_013401135.1. NCBI lineage: Eukaryota > Metazoa > Chordata > Aves > Passeriformes > Sylviidae > Cettia > Cettia cetti. Next base: position 33,095 of record VZUI01036766.1, on the reverse strand, counting down.
AAGGCTCCTACCTGCAAGCCTGCTCAGTGATGACCCCTCAGGAGCTGCTCCTCTCTCACTCTCTGTTGAGTTGCTGACATCTAAAAGATACTGAACATGCTGGACAGTCAAGGACTGAACACACTGCACTGTCAAGGACAGAACAAAAGTATTTTACAACTCCAACTGAATTATTAAAAGCAGTTTTCTATCTGTAACTGTCTTGGCTTTGTGTGTGTTGTTGTATTTGAATATATCCTTGCATAGGGTTAATAGATATTCTCTGGCGCTGCTCACAACAAATTAATGAGACATTTCAAGACAGAATTCTTACCAGCTAATTAAATCACCTGCCTAGCTTACTAGAATTAATCACTGGTCTCTCAATATATTTGTGTAAACAGGCAGATTTTCATGTAAATTAAGTGATGTTTGACATGGCTGATGAATCTCTGTTGTTTGGCGGCTCTAATACTTAGTACAGAAGAAATTACAAAATTTCTAGAAACCATTCTTTGTTACTGCTACCACGTATTTATACTATTTTACCAGTTTCTATAACTATATATACACCATATATCACACAATGGGGTTTGCCTGCTCTCTCAGAGGAAAAAAACATATATCTTGTAAAGTCTGATTTCTGACATTTGACAGTCAAACACGAGAGTACTGTAGCTGTCACAGAAATAAGTTTTGGAGAACTTAAATTTTGGAGACTTAAATTATGGAAGTCTTTTGTTGCAGATCCATATTTCTTCAGAAGGTTATGACAATGAAAAAAAAAAAAAAAACAAACAGAAAAAAACACCCCAAAACAAAAACAAAAACAAAAGATAAAAAACAAAAAAAAATAAATTAATAGATATATTTTATACTTAAAAAACAAAGTGCTTAAACATTTCTCTCTAATCTACTCACTGCTTTCAGGGATGCAGTAGAGGAGAGAAAGATTTTAAGATTTTCTGTCAGGAAAGATGCTAGAATAGGCTTCTTTCTTCATCCATCTTTCCTATTCAGCTGCATGAGCCACTTTCCTTTTCAGTGCCTAACTTTCCTCTTGCTGTTTGTTCCCTATATCATCAGTTTCAATGCATCCCCTAAAACGCTCTTTTACTTCCTATAAGGAGTGAGAGATCAATAAAAATGGAGTAAAATAAGATTATCTCAGTTTACTGACTTCAAACAAACTATGAAATTCAAATTGATTTAATAAAATTTAAGCTTTTTTCAATTATATTATGGAGGATGAACATACCTATGTATATACCTATGTATACCTAAGTAATTTTTCATAATTCCTGGGGCAGGAATTTATTATGGTTTCTGGTCTTACATTTTTACTAGACCTAAAGATCCCCATCCAAAAGTCTTCTCTCAGCAGCTGTAGTGACAATGAGCAATACAGATGATGAAATTGCATTTGCTACAGCAAATGTTGGAAATCCATTCCTTGAAGACTTGGGTATAAGGCTGATCTGGTCTTATTTCTGCCGGTGTAAGGAGTGAAAATTCAGACAGGCATAACTCCCAGGATGGGGGTGCATAGTCCTTCTCACAATGTCTGCTCTGCTGTGCTTTCATGTGGTGGATCAGTGTTAGAGTTATTACAGGTAGAGAGGAAATTCATCCAAGGATGATGGAATGATTAAATTATTGATTCCCTCTCCATCTGGAATGTGCCATCAATCTCAAATATTTGTTCAATTGCAAGGTTTCCTGCATTTCCATTTTCCAGAAAGCTCCAGCATAAGCAAGATCAAAGATTGTGCTTTCACATAAATGGTTTCTTTCATGGAACATTGTTTTAACGCATTCCTGTCCCAGAACATTCAGAGCCATAGTTAAATTACTTTACTTTCCTTGGTGATTTTTCCTTTTAAAGATTCATCTCTACTGTCTCTCCTAGGCTCATGAATTGTAGTCCTATGTGTGAATATATTTCTCTGGCTTTCAGAGGTCAGTTCACAGCATGCAAAGTTCATGAATGCAGAATGATTAGGCACCGCTGCAGTCAGAAACAATGAGGCTGTTTACTTTTTGTCAGCTAAAGGACACAATGTGGAGTACCAAACCCCACCTGCACTGATCTTCCAAGAGGGTTGGCTTTGGTTTAGAGCTTGAATCCCACTTCTTCCCTTTTTTCTGTTTGTGATAGAATATTTACAGAGCAAAATCCTGCTGCCCTAACACTTTTTCTTAAGATTAAAAAGGAATTGCCTTTACTCTTGCCAGATGTATTCTGAGCTCCTTAGCAGCATTTCACTGCACGTTTTCCATTATTGGTGGTGTGGGATTTTTTTCCCCTTAGGTCAATCTGATCAAAGTATCATACAGTATTCCAAATGAGGGGTTTTTTACTATTATGGATGTTGTCACCAGTTCTTCCTTGTCTTCACTGAAACCACCTTGTTTGATCCAGCCTGGGTTTGCATTTTCCTCTTACTCGTCTTTCTTCTCATGTGAGAAACAGTTCCTCAGTAATGCTGCCATGTGATATCTGTTCTGTTTATGTCTTATTTAATTTCCTTTTGTGTGATTTCTGCTTCACTAATTACTATATCTTTAAAGCACTTTGCTGAAATAGACTGAGACCTTAAGTATCACACGTATTCATCACCACAAACCCCTCTAACCTTAACCAAACACAAAAACTTAATGTGCATTCTCTTACTAATGAAAGCAAAATTATTTTTAGCCAAGTTTAACAAGGGTGGGGTGAACTGTAAATAAATGGCTGTAATATTCCAAGGAATTAAGATGAGGTATAAGGTAAAATTGGCACTGTCTGCTCAGTCTACTTAGGCATCTTAATTAAACTGTGATTTAAAAGACCACAGGAGCATGATTCGAAAGGCTGTGCTCTGTGAAGGCAATGAAAACAAACAAGCGCTTTTGAGGGGCTCAGTTAGGCATGCTGGTGCCTCGAGTAGGCTAAATTCAAATCTTCTCCCTGATGCCCACCATGGAACAGCACTGGCTCCAAACTAGCATTCTTTGTGAAAATTAAAGAAGTGTTTTCCACCCAGAGGGACACAAGAGCTTATGAGTTTCAAATATAATATAAAATAATGTAGATATTAAAGCATTTCAATTATTCCTGTAGCTTGCTTCCATGAATCCCTTTGTTTCTGTGAGACATTTCTAACTTATGATATCCTGTCTACTTCAGCTGGTATTTCTTCGACGCTGACTGAAATTGGCTTAACTTTTAATATAAAAGTACAAAATATGGATCATTTTTTAATAAAACTTTGCTGTGTGTATTCCTTAAAGACTCATGGGATGTGATAGTGCTAAGACAAGACAGACCAGTTAAAATGAAATATTTAAAAAATCTCTGAAGATTTTATTTTCTCTTTTCTTTGAAAGTGATCAAGTGGGAAAACACAATTATCTAATGACTGATTATTTCTTCTGTTAATAACCAATTAAATGTACAGTTCAGAAGATCTGTCCGCTTTGCCCTTCTTAGTGTGTTTCTGCCAAGCAATCTGTTGTTTTCAGCTTATTTCCTGGCAATAAAACTAACTGGTTTGTTGTTTTTCCACCCTACTCTCAATAAGGTCAATCTCTCTGTTCACCTGACACAGGTTATAAATTCTACTACAGCCCTTTTGATCATAACACCAGGATTATTGACAAGCTGCCAAAACATGGGTTATAGTTAGTGCTTTTCTGGGCTTCAGTATTGACTATATGCCCTACCAACAAAGCAGCATCATCATCATAATTTCAATCCCCAAGACAACGGGTCACAAGTACCATGCAGTGAACGACTGCCAGACTGAGCCCTGTGGCAGAAACAGCTGCCTTGTAAAATGCAGTAAACTAATAGCAGTTGTGAACAATTATGTTCCAACATGGAACTTTAGAAGAATAAGGCCCATTAAGGTTTCTGAAATACAGCACTGAGCAGTTTCATTTTCCATTGCAGACCTTTTGCAATAAATGCCCTCTAACTCTTGCTTCTTTCTTCCTGCTATGCAGCAGAGACAAAAATTCATCTCAGATTTGTAACATATATACTCTTTATATAAAACAATTTTTCAAAAATCAACACGTTCTTGTATTGTTGTGTATAGCAATATCTGCTAACATTCATCAGTAAGAAAGTTTTAACTAGTAGTTTAATAAAAAAACCGAGCCTAGATGGATGAAGAATGTAAACAACCTGGAAAAGAGTCCTTGGACACTGGATGCATTCAAAGATTGATGGCTCAGGACTGTTTCCAGGCTTTGTCTGAGAGATGTTAATATTTGAATTATTGGTTTCTTGACTACCTCCTTGCCCAGTCTACAGGGAGAAAGAGTGATGATCTACGTCATGTTCCCTTATCTAATCTTTGAAAAAAGTCTATTGAAAACGTCACACTGTGACTATTTTCCTGGGCTTTTGAGTAAATATAAAGGAGGAAGAAATCTGTCCATTCTTGTATTGGAAATTGAGTATATCAGTAACTGAATGCTATAAAAAGCTTAAGTGTGTATTTAAGCTGGTATCAAAGGCTGGTATCAAAGGCCCATGTTTAGGTAACACCAGCTGCCCCATAAATAAATTACTGTGGGTGGCTACATATGGCTGCTTGACACTGAAACCCAGGCCATCTGGAGCTATAACCTTTATTAATTGCTCAGCTCATCTTTAACCTCCACTTTTAAAAATAAAGATACCATTTTCTATAACATAGAGCTTTTACTGCTGAAAGTGACGTATGTACTCTGCTAATTTAGAGAACACATAAGATTTTAGGGCCAATGCAATGCTTTTCTTCTCAAAATACCAAGGTACTTCCCAGACAACAAAGCTGAAGAAAGCAGAGCATTCACTGCCTTGTTACGCTTCTGAAAGGTACCTCTAGGTGCAGTGCATTTTGACTGACTCTGACCTTTTTTTTTTCATATGAGATGCTGAATTTACTCTCTGACTGTTTCAGAAGGATCTTGGCTACATGGTCCTGGGCAGTAAACTAAAAGAAACTCATCTTGCTGGTCCATCAAATTCCCAGGAGATTTCCTAGGGAATCAGACTGGCTGCTGTTTGTACTCTACAGCCAACACAAAACCAGCTTGAGCCATGCCTTGCATGGTGTGGGCTGATCACTGGCTAAAGAGTCAAAGTAGTGAAGTGTCTCAAAGTAGAGGAGAATTGGGACTGTGGCTGGGGCCATATAAGCCCCTTCCCACTGGAAAGAACAGGAGAGAATAAAGCAGCACTTACATCAGGAAAGAGACTCTCTTCTGCTCTTTTTGTGGCACTCTGCAGAAAAGGCTAGTCTGAGCCAGAAATCTAGAAAGAGGAATATTTGTCAAGGAAAAGGATTTCAGGGAGATGTCTACAGTAACTGTTGGTGAAAAGATGTGATCAGAAATGAAGCAACTCAGCACAGCACACCCCTGGGGCATCAGGGGAGAGAGCCTGATGCCTTTTCCTCTGCCTTTATTTTTGTTCATGGTTGCATGGCTTTGGTTATCATTTAAATAAGATTAGAGAAGGCACAATCCAAAGTGCAATACCTCAAGCACTGATTTTAGTTCTCTGAAATTAGGCATACACCTGTTTTAAATACCAAAGCAAAGAGCCTGGTAAAGTCTCCAGATTCACATACAGTCTTTGTATAGGCTTCTGACTTCACAAAAGCTTTAACAAAACTACAGCAAGGACCTACAGAATCTTTCTATGTCCATAGAGCTGAGCTGGTCGCAACATCTAGATGCATTTTCTGAATCTCAGAGGCTCATATAATTTTTACCAAAATAATAATTTTTAAGTGGATTTAATTTGTTACTCTGCCTTTCACTCAAAAGAAAATATAGCATTAGAGCAAGTTGCTTCTGAGCAATTATGGCTTTTTTTCTCAAAAAAAAATGCAGGACAGGAAAGCTCAAAGCAGTCTTGAGGCTTGACTATGGTTGGTACAAATGAAAGCACACAGACACTAAGTATAAGGAGCTAAATTCACAATATTGGAAATTAAATCCCCTCTCTAGCCACTGAAACATTTTATCCAGTTCTCAAATCCTTCCCAATCAATTTTAACTCTAACCTGGTGGGAATATTTTGGGAAAGAGGTTAACTATTTAACCTGCATGCTGAGGCTGCCCAGTAGCTGTTCTCTACTGATTTTGGCATGGCCAAAGGGATGTTGAACTGATACTGCCAGGGAGCAGCTGCATGATGGTACAAGCAGCACCCATGACCCAGAGCTGAAAATCTTCATGGTTCTTCCCTAGACCAGATTCCTCAATTATAAGCTTCTGATGGCTGATGCCTCAGAAGGCCGACCTGGAACAGAGACTAGACAGAGCTAAAGAATAAAATAGGTATTTATTGAAAGGCTTCCAGGATCCACCTTGGGCAAGACAGAAGCCTGACCAAGGCTGCACCCAGGGTGGACCAAGAATAGGCAGGAAAAAAATGGCACCATGGTCACGAGATGTTACATTTTTATAAGTTTTGGTCCATTTGCATGTTGGGGTTTAATTGTCCAATTACAGCTTCAGGTTGTGAGGTCTCATTCTTCTTGTTCATTTCTCTAGTCCACTGTTGTTGATACTTTTGAGCTGAAAGTTGTCCTTGGACTTCAGCGTGGAAAGGATTTGTTTTGTCTACCTACTCTGTGAAGAACTCAATATGAGGCTCAAAATTACATTTCTGCAGAACAGAATCTAAAAATATGAAAGCTACAACTTAAGGCATCATGGCAGATATTTTTTTTAAATTAAAATTACATTCTGGTGGATTTTTTTGATCCCTCATTAGATCTGATGGCCATGTGTAAAATATGATTTGCCTGAGTGGGATCTGTTAGTTTACTCACTAACTGCTGTAACCTGGAGGTAATAATATTAGTTTAGCAGGTAAGAACAACTTACTCAGCATTCCTCACAGGCTGGAGAGGAGGAAAAGGCAGCTGACCCCAAATGCTTCAAAAATACCCCTCCTAGCAGTGATGTGCTAAAGTAAACACTGAGGGGAAAATGCTGTGAAACATTTTTGTCAAGGACCAGAGTAATAACAGAGCAGCTCAAGTTGGGGTAATTAAATTGTTTTAGCTACCAAAGGGATGGGGTTCTCCAGCTGTGTGCAAGCAGCAATAACAAACTTTCCTTAGGGTGCAGATTCTTTCCTGCTTCTTTAGCTTCACACAGCTCAAATGTTATTCTAACTCATGACAGTCTCATCAGATGTTTGGCTTCAGAAATGCTTGCCTGGCTGCATTAGCTATGGAAGAAAGCAAGGAGGGTGAATTAAATAAAAATCCAGTGTGCTTGACAGCAGTGGGGTTTTGGGGGTGAGATGGGGAGGAGGGAGGATGTTCCTGGTAGCAGTTTTTCTGTGGGCTACTGTACATTCTTAGGAATTACTTCAGCTATATTCAGCCTGAATTTGAGATCCATATTTTCTGCCTTCCTGTGTAGTGAATTCTTATTTGTCTGTGCATTTTTCTGAACTTCAGTATTTTCAAGATTGGCTCAAAAAAATCAGGCTCCTTTTTCAGATTACTCATGGCTGACTTTAATATAGGATGTAAATATTGCTACAGTGTTGCTGCTCTCCAGCGATCACTCCCTACAAGTAAAGAGAGAAGTGAAGATTGTTTATTAACAGCTCACTATATATTCTAAGAATGGCAAGAAATTTTCATAGAGCTATACATAGGATAAAAGATGGAGAATCTTTGACTGTAGATTAATTTAGATACATATATATACAACATGCTGATAAATGTACAATTTAGTTTCTGATTTCAGTCATTAAGCAATTATACCTGATGAATAAGGAGAGAACCGAGGGTCAGCTGTACTTTCTAAATTATACAGACAGTGACAGGGCTTCATTCATCATGGTAACTAGGATCTTCACTGTCCATGCTTTAGTTAATAATATGTCTAGGACAGAGAGCTGTAGCTCTACTCACTTGCCAACACAGTCAGAAGGAGGGCACTCTGAAACCTGAGTGACTGATGTTGCAATGAATATGTGCTTGTCATTGATAGCAACCTTGGACTTTATATATATTTTATATAGATTTTAAATGAGGTTTGTTGAAGATATCAAGAGGGACAGGTGGAAGTATCAAAACACCATGGTACTTACTACAGATAATTACTTCCAATTTATTTGGGATTTTTCTTGTGTTAACTGGACATTTATATGCTAATAATGTGTTATGAAAATCCGATTTTTCAGGGAAGATATACAAATAAATTTATCTTCATCTGAAAAAAAATAAATGGAGTCAAAATAACAAAATTGCTTAGGAAACATAGAATCCACTTTAACTGCTGAGATACTAAAGCCTTCATAAGAACTGCAAACATGGCAAAACTGATAAAAGGTTTCACGTTTCTTAACACTTAAGAATCTAGTATGAGGTTGTTGGGACACTAAAAGTGTTTCAGGTGCTTTTGATGAAGAACTTAAAAGGTTTCCCCCTGCCCTGAAAAATTTCATATTTTCTGTCATTCCTCAAGTCAGCTCAGTGTGTGTGATGGTTTGAGTGTTTACTCTGCTGTGAGATATGATTAGGAGAAAAAAGGTAAAACAGGTCTCAATTTAAAGGTACAAAGATAGATTTATTAAATCACACTAAAGAAGAAAATGAAAATCAAAATTAAACTTTCAAAACACTCCCCCTCTCCTCTACAAGTGTTCACTTTTCCACAAACAACATAAAGAGCCAAAACCTATGATTTTTAGTTAGTTTATCCATAAAAAAAAAAAAAAAAAATCTTTCATCAGTTCTTTAGGGAGAGGAGTTTCTCTTAGTTTACCATGGAATTTTTCTCCACTGACAACTTAGAATAGCTCTTTCGTGGGTTTTAACTGTCACAAAAAGCAGCTGCCTGGGGAAAACTTGCGTCTGTGAAGTTCCCTCCCGTTAGCAGTTTCCCAAGCTGCTTATGGGTCATGGGATTCATGCATACTGGGATATCACTTTTTAAAGATGAACAACTCTAAAGGTAAAGGATTCTTAGGAAACAAAGATGTTTTCTTACTTTTTCACTGGTGAAGAGGGCTTCTCATCTTCTTCTGCTCAAGCATCTCATGGGATCACAAGAATCACAACTACTGATCAATATCGCTTAGTCCATCACAGATACCCTTGCCTGAATTTACAAAATCTGAACAATCATCTCCCTAAATATATATTTTCCTGTGATTTAAAGGGATAATTTACACGTAGAGTTTATTACAATGGCTCAGTAAGAGAAGTCCAGCTTAATGTAGCAAACTCCTCAATCCTTTCTCCTAAATCTCTCTTTACTGTCTATGCTGTGTTTCTTTATAATTTAACCACTTTGTCCTTTTCCTCTCTCTCAGGAAAGCGTCAGAGCTCCGGAAGTTTCATTTTGTGCCAGGCAAGAGTTAAAACTTGCTCAGGGTTGTGGTGGTTATGTGATCTCTGCCACAGCCGCTAGGATTCCAAAGCCACGCCGGTGGGGACGGCTCAGAAACGGGGCCAGGCCCTCCTTAGTTAGGCGGGCTGAGGGATGCCTCCCCCTCCAGCCCTCGGTCTCAGCCGGGGTGGCCCAGCTCACAGCGGTTCCGTGGGGCTCAGGGGGACGAAACATCTTCCCCCAGCCCTGCCCAGTGGTGCGGGCAGCTGCCAGGGCGAGCTTAAAACTGGCTAGATGTTGGTAGCCGGGGCTTTTTCTCCCCTGCCCTGCCCTGCTGACGGCTGCCCCCAGCCCCGGCCATGGCCTGGCTCCTCAAGCCCGGCGGGACCTGGCCCGGCCCGGCCCGGCCCGCCCGGCTGCCGCACGGCCGGTGCAACCTGCCGCCAAGCTGGAAGGAAAAAGGGCTGGCTAGGACACAGCCTCAGCTTTATATCGGTAGTCCCAAAGTCGTATTCTCCTTCTTCAGTGGTCAAACAATATGTCACTATCTAAGACCTGGCCTCTGATAGGTCCCTGCCTTTTCTAAAACAATTCCAAGGTCCTTACAGAGAACTGTTTCCACTTTAACTAAACACCACGACAGTGTGCAGCAGAGATGTCTGCAGGACCTGGGGAATATTTTGGGCTGCAAATCCCCACCACTCTTGGCTGGATCATGATTTGAGTGTTGGGAAATGACCTGGTTAAGGTCTGGAAGATGCTGCCAGCAGCTCCTCCAGTTGCTGTTACTGTTTTCGGAGCAGCTGTTCCTTTCCAGCTGACTGGTGAGTGCTTGGGGGAACCAGGGCACAGGTCCCAGTGAGTCTGGATGGCCTTGCAGGAGGATGTGTGCGCTTCGTGCTGCAGGAGAAATGAGCAGTGTGCTGAGAAAAATAATTGCATCCTTGAATGCTACCACTCCAAATTAGATGATTTCTTTTACTTCTTTTCCCAGAAAACCCACTTAAGCATCATATAGATGGAAAATTCTTATTAGATGAATATGCAAACATCTCCCACTTTCCTAGTCAGACCCAGTGAGATAATTTGGGGTTAGAATGGGATAAGCCTTATAACAGGCTTAAGACATTTCATGCAGGACATCCATGACTCATTAGCTCATTGTTCTTCACTGATGTACAAAATCTTTCCCTTCATACAAGATATTTCTTAGCTGTCTATTATGTTGACATCTAGGCACTGACTCTTCAGTGTTCATGCCTTATGTAACAGACAGCTTGGAACAGTCATGCAGATAAGTAGGGAATGACTATACAGTGCTGCTCATACCTTGCACTATGCATGAACTATTTTCTTCATTGTAAGTAGATAAAAGACAGCAAAGGTATAACCTCCAGTGAAATCAGTCTTGCTATGGATAACATCCCAGCAGTACTTTGGCACGAGAGAAACAAATGTGCTTTTGTTCTCACAGAAACAACATCATAGTCAACAAAACTCCAGCTGTTCTGCCTCTATGCTATTCTGGGTTTTTAAGAAATGCATATTTCGCCTGTAAAATGTATTGGGTTAATTTTCTGGTCTATGCCATATTAGCAAACCTCATGTGAAAAGGCATGTTGTATGAGTCATGGTACTTACAAAATGTTTGAGAACACCTGAGAAAGCTCATATCAGATCAACAGCAGTTACAGGAGAAAACACTGAAGTACTTTTAGAGAGAGCTTTTAGAAGAGAAAGTGGAGAAATGAGAAAATAGTACACTTCAGTTACAGGCAGACATATTGCATGATGACAAGTACTGAAAGGATTGAATCCTTCAGCTGTACAGAAACATGCATGGAAAGAAACATTCCTTGGAGGTTAATAAACAAACCCAAGACTTTTGGTTTAGGAAGCCCCAGGCCATACTAAGGTGAAGGAATATCTTACAGAACTACTTCTGTGCTCAACCTGTTCTTTTACACAACCCCAAATATTTCCTCTTTCTAGATGAGCATTCCATCTGAACCTGAGTGGTTCTTGTTTTAATTTGTTCCCCTTCTCTCAAGTAATACTTTGTGATAACAAGTGTATTTAACAAACACATTGCTTCATCTGTCACTGAAGCAGTCAAAAGATCAGGCCACAGGCATGAGTGGTTTGTGTTCAGGTGATCTATTTCTCCTCTGCTCTAAGACTGCACTTTTTTTTTTCTTTTTTTTTTCTTTTTTTTTTCTTTTTTTTTGTGGCTTGCCTGGTTTTCTCCTACATTTATAACATCTTATTATACCTCAGAGATCTTCGGGGCTGTTTGCTGATATACAGGATGCCTAAGCTTTCTGGTGCAGGCCTGTATTTTGGAATGGAGAATTTCCCCAGTAGTCTGGACACTGCAAAAGGACATTTTGATGCATTCTTGGATATTTGCCTCATGTCAGTCTTTCAAGCACACTTCAGTAGAATTGAGATTTCTTTCTGTTTTTCAGACATATGGAAGGAAAAATGTTATGAATAGTTGTAAATGTTTGTTGTATGTGTTTCATACAATTCTCTCCAGACCTTTTCTTAAAAGAGACGTGAAAATTTATTGTCCAATGGTCTCAGTGTTCTCCTGTCTTTTATATTTCCGGAAGGGTTACAATTTTGTATTCTTAATCACTTGTCTTTAATTTAATGCTACAATTCCTGCCTGGATAAGTTGTCAGTAATTACAGTCCATTTCTTGCATCATATGTGTAAAATAATAGTGCTGTTCCCTCACAGCATGGTCTGAAAGCACTCTGGAGCTGACTGCTTTTAAGAAATGCCCTCCAGTGATTTATGGCCATGTTCTATTTGAATGACTTCCTGCTCCTGAAAGAGCTGGGGGAACTTTTCATGCACAAACTCACTGCAAGACATTTCTTCCAATTTTTGTCTGTCTTTATTCCATTCATGTCTATTTTCCATTCCATTCACTGAGAGGTTGTTAAGGCTGCCCCTTTCATAAGACAGTGCTTAAACTCTTGCCTCATCACTCTTGTCTTTGCCTTTACACCATAAGTGCCATAGGATAGGTCACTAGTCCTCTGACATATGGGTCAAATGTATCAAGATGAAGAAACCATGGTTGTTTACATCTCTGGTAAATCAGTGCCTCAGATCTTGCAGATAACTAAGATTTATGGGAGATATTTTGAGGTTGGGAGATTGGTTACAGTGCTTCTGAATTGATTTATTATCTTTTCTTAGGATTTGTAATGATTTCTCCGTTCCAGGGTCTGTATCCCAATATTTCCACAAATAATCAGCATTTCATATTTATCCAGATCTAGATATGCTGACTACCTGTTTGAAGAGTCTGTGGTCCCAGTCTGATGCTGCTGTCTCCCACCTGGGCTCTGGGTTACTTGTAGGCTTTTCTACGTCTCCATTCGAGGCCTGCCTTGCAGACTGTTCATCCCTTCTCCCAGCAGCCAAGCACTGATATAATTACCTCCCCATTCAAACTGTTGTCAGTATTGTTTTACAAAAGAAGCACTTGGAAATATTTTTGCCTTTCTTAAAGTGCCAGTTGTGCTTATGTTTTATTTTTCATTTTGTTTTCCTCTTATCTATGTATTTCTGCATTTGCTTTTGTCGCAATTTAATACATCTTTCTTATAGTTTCCATATTTATTTATATTATTTGCTGTTCTAGCTCTGTGCCTGACTCATATATTCTATATTTGGTTCTGAGCTTATTTACAAGCTCATGTTGCTCTTAGTTGATTTATTATGGGCTGTCAGAGCATTCCCATTTGAGCTCCTTCATACTTCATGGCCATGATTAATCTATCACAACATTGGTTCAAATTTTAAGATTTGATCATTAGTCAGCCATGATGCACAGGTGGACAATGTACTTATTTTGTACTTTTCCTATGGAGATGTGAGTACAGTCTTTAAATAAGGATCATTTGGACTGAAAATACTTTTGGACCATTGCTAGGATTCCACATGGATACTTCTCCTATCAAGATGGTCAAGGTCTGTCAGACTTAAGAGAGCCTTTGTTATCACTATGAAGAATATAGTTTTGCTTTGTTCAATTTGTACATTCATTGTAATTTCATCATTTGCATTTTGTGGCGTGAAAATTTCCATTTGCAAAAGACTTCCCTCTCACAGCTAGACTCATTGAGGTGGGATTTTAATATATCAAGATCATTATGTTTTGACTAATACTTGTGTGTTTCTTTTAATTTTACACATTTACTTGTGGATAAATGCTAGAGGGAAGGGTTGGTTTGTCCTGTTAGTGCTTTCACTTATCTGCAGGAGCCAAGTTTAGATGCTAATTTTATTGTTAAAAATAAAGGCAACATTCAGGTTCTACTCCTGCTTTGATATACAGTATTCTTTTAGATTCAGGACTTATTGGTAGTAAACGTTTTAAATTCCCAGTATTATCTTATTTATTAAATAATATGATACAATATGGTGATTTTTGTAATGGAGGTGTCTTTTATAATTTGGTTTAGCTTGTTTCAGTTTTAATTGCTGAAGTTCAGAGATGTGATTTTTCCAAGACTGCTTCTCTCCTCTGTGTTCAGTGGCCATACTTCTTGTCTATTTATTTTACCCTTGTTCCTATATTGCTTTCCCCAAAAATATTGGTAGTCAATTCCAGACTGACCATCATCTCCTTCATTCCCAATGCCTCTCTTCCCCTCTTCTGTGGAGTTGAGGATGCTAGAGCTGATGAGAAATTGTAATTGGAGAGTGCAGGAAAATACTCTGATTTTAGTAGTTTGGGATAAAGAGAATGAAACCAGTCTTAATTGAAGATTATACCTTGTCAGATTAACTCCAGTGATCCAAAAATAAGTGTTTATTTTAATAACTGATTTTCAATAGAAATAACTTCCACCCAACCCCAAATTTTCCTATCATATGTTTCAATGTTACTGTTTAACATGGCCTTTGCAGACTCTCAATGTCACGCTGATTTTTCCATCAGTGTTTATACAAGCACAAGCCATTAGCTTGAAGTCCACAAAATAGCTCTTCTCTTTTAAAGGTCATTTTAATGGATTTTTCATGCAAGGCTGACAGACACCATTATTATTTGTCTACGTCAGTCCCTTCTGAAACACATAACTGTGTATGGTAAACTTTAGTCCACTGATTCCATTAACTTAAGGCTGGGAGCATTGAAAAAAGAAGTTGGCTTAAAACCTTCTTTTATTACCCAAACTAACTTCTTTCATACGTGACAATTCCAACAAGTTAATTTTTGTTTATTTTAATTGGAGTTTTAAGTTATGCAGGCACCTATGATTAATCTGTCACTCTGGACATGTAAATTATACAAATTTAAAATGTTGAGTACTCACTTTAAATATAATTTCATCAAACTTCTCTAAAATTGTCCCCAGCAAAAAAAGCACAGCATATATTTCACAGCTATTTCTAATATACAAACCCATTAATAGGGAGGAATACAAAAATAAATTGAGAGCATGCTGAGCTATAAGACAACCTTTAGATGACAGAGAATTGATTTTCTATAAAGCTGAAGGATTTTATAAAAAAGTAAATAAAATTTTCAGGGAACAATTTGCCAATGAAATATGTGAAATTGGATGTCTCTAAGTCACACATCAGTTTGATCTTCATAAACACATTTGCTTGTTGATGCTGTAAGTGATCATTGCTCAGTCTTGCAAACATCAAACAGGGCATGATAATTATAGCTACAACATCATTAGGGCTGGACCTCCTGGAAAGCTGGAGCTGAGAATATCTGTGTTTCCTATTGGAGTTCACCTTACACATCCATAAAACTGGTTGGAAACTATTCTCTTCAACAGGCACTGATAGAAGGCTGATCTGGGACCCTTGTGCTGCTGAACTGTGGAGGATGGAAGTGGGACAAAAGCCTTCTGTCACTTCATCACACTCTTCTTGCAGGAGGGCAAGACCCAGGTTATGGCATAACCTCTACCCAGGGTACCCCAGGAGGACTGCTGGATGGGAATAATTCCTTCCCTGTTACCTCTCTCTTCTTTATTAGAAATTAACCATAGCAAGAAGAAGCACACACTTTGACATGGCCATTATGACCAATATGGAACTGTACTACAGGATAGAATATTTTTTTTAAAGTTCAATGTGAACTAAAGGCAGTCTGTGAATTTTGTTGTAAGGGATTATTGAGATGCAGTTACTAGAAAAGGAGTTCTCAACCCAGTTTCTCGAAACAGATGCATTAAACAATTAAAACTAATTTTAACCTTATTTTGCAATCAGATTCTATGTACTATTTTAAGCAGTATCCCTGCCTTGAAGAATATGAAGCAGGAGATAGATTGATGCGGACAAACATGGATATTTATTTCTTTAGTAACAAAGTAATTTGCAGCACTCTAGTAGCTGCTAGCAGAGAATATGTAAGTCATAAAGTGCAGTTAGGTGATAAATTTATTTATAAAGTACCTTAGCCACTTCCTTCTTCTCTGCTCACTAATCATTCTCCCCTAGGAGTAACTCTAATTTTAATCCACCAAGCAGATAGGTAAGTGGTATGCAGGGTAGATAAGAATAAATCCTTGTCTCCTACAAACATAAGATTTTATGCCCAAATGTATTCAAAACTAAAGAACATCATGAATGTGGACCAGTCTAATCTGACATTTGAAATAAAAAAAATCCCAGCCATGGAGATAATGTTTTGTTGCCCTGAAAGCTGCAAGTAGAACCTATATCTCTTCAGAATATGGACTTTTCCAGTTTCTCACTTTGAGTCCCAGAAAGCCTTGATAAAACATCTATTAAAGCTCTGATACCTTAAAACCTCTTTGGGTTCTTGTTAGCTGGCTTTCACTTCTTTATGCTGTTGATTTCCTGGTGAGGGAGGTATATAGCTTTGAAAGAAAAGACTTAGAAATTACATGTTTCAAGCAGCTCTTTCAGAAACCTCAAAACATTACTAGAATATTTGTTCTAAATTTCTGGTGCACCTCATGATAAACAACACCTGCTGCCCTAATACCTTCCTCTTGATGAGTATGTTGCATGACAACTGCTTTTACTTTGTGAACAGGAAGGAAAAAAATTAAAAAAGATAAAAAAGGCAAGTTCTAGACAGAAATAGAGAAATTCTTCCATCTTACAATATTCAAAAAAGTGCCATTACATCCATTCAGAGAGCTTCACTTTCATAGCTGTCCCTTTTAACCGCTGAGCTGTTGGATGTCAAAGGACATTTTTATTTATAGGATTTGTAATATGAGAGAGTTTATGTTTAAAATAAAATGTTTAAAATGAAAAAAATTAGAAAATAACTCTTACAACACTACACTATTGTTTTTCAAATTGGTTCAGAACATTGTCAGAAGATAGTGCTCTCCCTGCACATCCTCTTCTTTATATAAGTTACTCATTGCCTCATGCCTGCAAGCAAATCCAAGAGTTAAACAGAGCAGAGGGATCACCTGGTAGACCATCTTTATTTTGCATCAGCCATCTATAAATGTTTTTAATTGCTGCTTAGCTGCTTGATCCAGATTGTCAGGATCTTGGAATGAAAAACTCAACAGTGAATCAATTTGTGATAGATATTGGACAGCAGTTCTGCATTGGCTTCTGGGAAAAAAAGCAGCTCTAAAACCCTGCAAAGGGAGCCCTCTCTTAAATATCTCCAAAACCTAGGAGTAATTCTGTTGCCTTGCTTTCCAGCCTTCTAGTTTTGGAGTCAGAACTTTCCTGAAAACATTTTTTCCCCTACTCCTTTTTTTCTCACTGAAATCTGCGTTTCTAATATATAGTTAATAAAATAAGTAACATAGCTAAGGCTGTATGTAAAGCAAAGTTCTACAGAACTCAGGGTGAGTGACTTCTATTTCCATAGCTCTAGCCCTAGTCACTACCCACCCATGATCATTTCATGGCATACATGCATGCTGTTTAGTTAAGGGTGATGCCAAGCAGGTGAAAACCTTCAAAAAAACAAACAAACAAACAAACAAACAAAAAAAGAATGAATTCCAACTTAGTGCCTTACTGGTGAGGGAAATAATGACAGAGTTCTGCCTTTTAATGTGAGAGCTTTGGTGATAAAAGCTCCAATTCTCCAGTGAAAACAAAATACAGTGCCTTAGTCAGCTGCTTGAGCAGCTGTGCAGCTGTCTGCAGTGCCAATAGAAGCATGGCCATGAGATTTGTTTCCCTACACATGTGTAATGTGTTACCATGATGCCTCCTACAAAACAGAGAACAGCTGGGTGTTGCAAATCAGTTTCTTACAAGAAGAGGAGTCGATTGTAGGATAGCTTTCACCTTACTTAGTTTATTTTCATTATATACTCCACCTGAACATAAATAGCCATTAAGTCCTTTATTCCAGAAACCAGTCCTTTATTCCAGAAAGTCCTTTATTCCAGAAATCTTGACATGAGCCTGGCTATCCAATGCTAGTAATGGTTTCCTACACCAAGAGCTGGCTGAAGGAGGTCATGATGATATAGAACTTTCCTGTGTCCAGGTTTCCCTGGGAAGTAGGCTAGGACTGTGTGGTTTTTCTTACATGTGGTACCCCTTGCCAAAGCCTCTTCCTCAAGGAGTTGCTGGCACCAGCTGTGCTGGCATGTGAATAGGGTCAGGGGCCAGGCTGGGGAAATGCCCTTGGGAGAGGATGTGGGCCTTGCTCTTCTAGTAGTAATTTATTGGCACAAAGATCAATTATCTGGCCAGTACATTCAAATTGCTGTCACTGTACTCTGGGACAGCACAGGTACAACAAGGTGGATCCTCAGTAACTCATCTGGCCAGTCAGAGAAGAGATTTAGAGGTGACAAGATGAAGGGATATCTAAGGTCAGATGGAAAAAAATGGAGGAAGAGAGAAGATGAGAAAACAGAAGCAGTATCAGTTATAGTGTTTCTCCTCTTTCCATCCTCTTCAACCTACTCCCTAAAGACAATCCTCCCTAAAGACAAGCCACCCATCCTCCTCTACCTTCCCACCTTGTACCAAAGGAGGATTGCTCCATTTGTCTTGGGTTTGAATCAACATGAATTTTGCACTGCTATCTGTGAACTGTTTCCCTACTGGCACTGTTTATAACTTCACAGCAGAGTCAGCAGCCCCACTGAGAGAGAGAGCTCAGAGCAGGGCCCTCTGCACCCTTCTGGCAGGGCACAGGCTGGTGATCCCACCTTGGGGGTACAAGGGGGCTGCTCTGCTGCAAGAGGATACAGTGCAGCTGAATTTCAACAGACAGCTGAATGGTTTTGTTGCTTTTTTTCCTCTACTTCTTCATCTTTATTCATGTGGAAATTTTTTATTTTCATGAATACAGAAGGAAGAAGCACATTTGAAAGCTTTTGCTTTCACTGCAGATAAGTACAACATGACGGACAAAGAGATGAATTTCCATGGCTAAATATAATGTGTATGTTTGCTGTAGACCAGCTTCAACCAGCACAGGAACAACATGTTTGCTCTTCAGGCAAATAGTATTTAGGTATGAAAAATAAAGATATCACGTCATACTGCTACTGCATATCGCTTTTCTGATTGTACTGTCATCTGGAGGAAAAAATATAACTTTGTATCATTAATCAGCTCATAAGTTAAATTATAAACTAAATATTCATTAAATTTTGTTCTCATTCTGCAGCTGGATAGCCTTCATGTTTCTGTAGCCCAGTCTTTCTTGCAGTTTCTGATAATTCCTTCAGAGATAAATTTCTTAATGAGAAATATGCTGAGATGTAAATCCATAGCTTGGCTTTGATCAAAAGTTTCAGCTGTGGATGGCCAGAAACTTCTTGAAAAAATGATCCATCTTTATATTCCATACTAGGTGCACAGTAGTGGAAAATCAAATTACTAACAACAGTTTTATTAATTTTAATGTGATAAAGTCAAATTTATTACTCTAATTTGAAATCATTACAGTCATTCCCTTTGAATTCCCTCTGAATCGTCTTCTTTGTAAGACTTCTAGCAAACGTGCCAAGGCCTTTCATTAGCACAAATTAGAGCAAATGCAAGGATTTGTACTTCAATAAATTTTCACGGATGCATGAAATTGCATGGCCAATAATTGCAGCCAGCTCAGTTATTTCAGCGATTATACCGTGTGCAGAGGAAATTAAACCAAGGCAGTGCAAACTCCAATCTGGACAGTTATCCACAAACAAAGAAACATCCTGCTTTACTCAAATGAGAGCCCTCAAGAGAAAAACCTCAGTAATTTTATTTTTGTTATCTGTGACTTTGCACCTCATACACCATGCTGTGAGACAAGCTCAGTTCTGGCACAGGTTTCCAAGAGGCACTACCACTATGCCTGTAAAATCATGATTCATTGAGAGGCCTTTAGAGTTTCTACAACAGTTTTCAGAAAGCTGAGATTTCTGTAGCCTCGAGTAGTAGTTTTCATTCATGTTCTCCAGGATTTTTAGCAGAGCATTATTCTTTGCCCTGCATTGTTGCAGTTTGTGTACTGCTGATACAAACTGTTAAAACAGCTGTTGTGTTCCACTAGAGAGCTTCTCTTCTACTGCAATTATATGACTGATACACAAATCCTTACCACTAACAAACAAATCTGAATAACAAGGAAACAACAGATGAAAACACACAAATTAGCCAGACAAATAAGTCCAAGCAGGGACTGCAAATCTCATGCACAAGAACAACTGAACCTGCTCACTCAGCATATGCCAGACTCAGGTTCAGAGCAGGGAAGTTTCTATGTTGAAAATAGGAAAGATTTCAAGGTTAGATTAGATAGTCCTTTGACCAAGCAAGTCTAGTGTGAGGTGTTGTTACAACTCTCCCCTAAAGGCAAGGGTAACACATTTTCTTGGTATATAGATCTCTTGGGGGGGTCTGGATTAGAGTGAAACAACACTGAACAATCACTCTTTATAAATATAGCTATGTAGGGCTTACTTCAGAACAATTTAGTTGCAATGAAAAGCAGGTGTGTAGTCATTTTGGTATTATCTATTGTAATATAACAATAAGAAAACATTAAAATATTACTTAAGTCTATAAGGGAAAAGAAAGAGAGAAGAAAGAAAGGATAAAAGTAAAAATCTATCACTACCTATGCATCTCATAATGAGACTTAATTGTTGCAATTTAGATGGCTGTTTGTCAAAGTGATAGTTGCTGAAGTGATGGTCACCACCTTGATGCATCAGATTGGGCAAAAAGCCTACAAAGCATAAAGTCTGATGAAACCTTAGTGAGCTTCAGGTGGGAGCACCCAGGTACTTCCCCTGAGCAGGAGGAGCTTTCAGTCCTCAGGTGGGAGGTCTCAGAAATGAGTCTGGGGGTACTTTGGGGGTCTTTGATGCTTTATGACACCTTCTAAAGCAGGGCAGCTGGCTGTCACATCAGTGCAGTTGAGCCAGTTATGTCCCATCAGAAGGGATGAACATCCTCAGGACCTTCCACGGGGGAGAGAGGGAGTTTTACAACTGAGTGAGTTGTATTAGGGAAGGGCCATTGGTGTGATAAAAAGCACCATCCCACCTTGCAAGATCTGCCTCCTTCTACCCTTAAAGCCCTTGTAACCTCTGGTGGTGATTGTTCACCCTCTCTGTCTTATGCAGATGAGAGTTTTGCCATTACACCAAAAACTCACCTCCTCCCCTTTGGATGTGCAAACCTGCCTCAGCATAGCACCCTGCCCCTCCAAAAACAGGCAATTGTTTTCAGTCATTAACCATTAACATTTCATTCTCTCACAGGTGTCCCTGCTCATGGCAGGAGGTTTGGAAATAGATGATATTTAAGTTCCCTCCAAACCCAAACCATTCTATGATTCTATGAAAATATTGGCAGATCCCAGCTTTGCCAGACATATTTCTGCAGCAGCCACCACCGCTCTGCCTCCTGTCACAAACCACCCAGGTCCCTCACCATCAGCCTGCACGCCGACCTCTCAGCCAGGCAGAGCTGTTTGGGCGGGCAGTGAGTGATACTCACAGGCATCCTGGTGTCTCTGGACTGCTGCTGTCTCTGGACTGCTGCAAGTGTTCCCCACAGCTATGCACACAGATCTAAATGCACTCTGGAGCAGTCTCAAGCACTCTTTAATTATTCCTCTTGCCTGCAGCTCATGCCAGGGAAATGATGTGTAGGCACTGATAATGAATCAATATCCAAATCTCTGGTGCGAAGCAGCTGTGACAGTTACAGGGAAAAGCAGTATCACAGAGAAGAAAAAAAGCAATCTGAAAATAAAAAAAGATGCTAACAAATATAGGGTGCAAAGTGTCAGGGAAGCATCTCTTCATCCCAAAATACCTGTTAAAATTGAAAGAACCTGGAGTGACTTTGCTGTGGGGTTCAGTCCAGCTAATTAACTTATCCTTAATTGCCTGCCAGGATGGCAAACTTCAGAGGATGCCCGTTCTCAGTGACCTCAGTCATCTTCAGATGTCCAGAGAGAGAATAAAATCAGAGGCCATGGGGTAAGGAGCATCTGTGGCTGACTCTGGCATGGGGACCATGGAAAAGGCAAAAATGGTGGGAAGCATTGTGAGAAGAGGTCATTCTGGTCCCCAGTGTATACCAAGAGTGCAAGACAGCTCCATTTGCCAAAATATCCAGCCCTTCCTTTCCTGGGACTGTAACTGGACACACCATTAGGAATAGGGAAAGTGGGGTGGTTTGCTGTCAGTGCTGCTTATTCAGAGATCCATTCATTCAAAATTATCTTGCACATGAAACAAGCACTGCTCCCTCTTTATTCTAACTCTAACCTGTCTATGCTGTCATGCTTGCACCATTGTAGGTTGCCTTTCATTTTTAGTATCATGTTCCTTGAGGAAATTACTTTTTTTAAAAAAAAGCAGAATGATACTTGTTTTAAAAATCAGGAGCAAGTGTAAGTGAAAATGTGTAAAAAGTAGTATATTGAAAAAGAAACATTTTTTCAAATGCACTTTCACAAGTGTCCAAAAATCCACTTCTTTTTTCAATAACTCAGAGTGGCTTCTTTACAGCATCTCTACAAAGATAAATGAACCTTTCTACTGTCTGCAAGTGATTTATTGTCTCCACACCAACGCTGTATTTTATAATGGATGAAATTAGGATTAAAAGAGGTTATGTATAATTGCCAGCAGTGCTTGGCATAAGTACCAGTTTGTCCCACCTCTGTACATCAATCCCAGTACTTCAAAATGCAATTAATACCCGTCTCATTATTAACTGCTAATATTGATATCTAAGGAAACAAATGCAGAGTAAGGATGAAAAGATATTCTGCAATGGTTCATTAACATTTGTTTTTCTTGTCTATGGACCAAAACATAAAGGAGTTTCTCAAAGATGACTTTAACAGAATGGAGAAAAAGCATTTCAGTATTTGACTTTATGACTTTGACTTTCATAATTACAAGTAATTAGGGATGTAATTGAGATTTATCTTTCAGAAAGCAACATTAATACTTGTTGGGAGTTCTGTTCTCTAGCAACCTGTTCTCCAAATTTTTTGTGCGATTGAAACTCACATTGAGTGCTGATAGCTACTATTTTAAATATATTATGATAGAAATCAAGTAGCATATTCAAGCCTTGTCCAAAATACTGAAACCTGCAGATGTCATTCCGTTGACATCCTTGTAGTTTTTCTCTGCTCTGGGTTTCTTCATCAGCTCTACAATCCCTCAAATGTTTCCTGCTACATCTCAGTGTTGGAAACTTGAGTAAAAGAAGGAAAAACATTGTGGTTAATAGTTCATTCTTGCTCTTCAGACCATTTCTGTAACGATAAATGTACTCAGGGTCTGACCCTGAATGGATCTGGAAAGTATCAAACAAATATGCTTTCAAAAAATTCCAGTAAAAAATGCTCTGTCACCACCTATTTCAGTTTTCTTTTCTTCTGATAGTGAATCTTCTTTCATGTTGATTTAAGGGTCCTGTTGTTTTAACTTCTTAAAATTACATATTTGAAATTCTCTTCCTTTACATACTGCATATTTTTCCCTACATGTTTTCAGGAGATTTGTACATAGAATGAATGATAAATGCAACAAAAGGGAAACACAAAGCATGGATTAGGGAAGATCATTTTTATTTTGGACAAGTTCTAACAGATCCTGTGGTAATTATTAGCTTGGTAGATAAGTTTTTAAAAGTTTGAATTTCTGAGTGATGCAGACCAATATGTTAGTGATAAGTGACAGAGAAGAGTGCTGCAACCCTGTCCTCCTACATGAAAAAATTCAATTTGAGCCCTTTTTGTGGTAGCTGAAAGTCCTCAACAGTTTTAAAAATGGAAAAGATACAGAAATAAGGGCTAACACCACAAAAAAACCCCAAAAACAAAAACAAAAAAACCCAAACAAACAAACAAACAAAAAACCCCAAACCAAAACAAAAAAAAACTCTAATATTTTTTCAAGGTATAAGGCCTGTAGATTCTGGTAGACAGAAGATAATATAACAGGTGGGATTGATTTATCTTCACACGAACAGTGAACAGTTAGGGATTGGATTCAGTTTATGTTCATATAAAATGGTGTACATAAAAGTGTACAATTCAGGTGCCTAAACATTAGAATCTCTGCAGTTTGATGTGCCTGAGGTTATTCCACAACTCTCGTTTATGGGTAATGTACATCTTTGGGAAGGGGATTTCTTACTCCCCTTCCCAAAGGACGCATGTTACCCATAAATCCCATGTCTTCCTGTAGAACACCTCAGAAAATGTCAGGTTCCCACTTTAGGTGTCTTATCAAGATATGCATATTTTGGGGTAAACTGAACCAAAGCAGCCTGCCTTGTGGCTCCACTGGATGCACTGAATTCACTTCTGAGGACTAGCAGTGGACCTGACATAGCTTGTTCACATGTAAACACCTGTGTTACAGAAACCCAAGTTTAGAAATCTTGTCTGGATTCAAATCTGACCCAGGTTCAATGTTGAGAACAAAAGAGTCCATTCAGTTACATTTGTCAGGTGAATTGTCCTCTACAAGGTCATATCCTGGAACCCATGGAGACATCTCACACAGAGTTTTTGACCTCTTAAGGTAAGGTAGAGTGAATCTATTTGCCTTTATTATTTGGAAAGTTAAGGTGCCACAAGAAAATAGCACTGAACAAAATTTGGAAAAATACTCTAGGAGAGCCAAACTGTTTTTCTTTCTGTTGTAGAGTTTGTTGAGGATGGCAACATGGATAGAGATTATCTCTGAGGGAGAAATTCACAGCTGTAGTGGTTCTATCTCTGGTCAGCACAAAAGACCTTGTTAACTGAGGGCAGAATCAGATTTATAGTCTTTTACATCTGCAGAACCAAGCTCATTTATGGTGCAGTAATAAACATATTGTACTCATCTCCCAAGATTTACCACCATCTGCTGGTTGTTTGCAGGCAATTTTCCCAGGTTTTTCTTTTTGATTTTAAACCACTTCTGCTTGTGAACATGTGCCATACAAAGTGATTTACAGCAGCCTTTACCCAGATAATAGTACATTGCCATAGATCCTTTGCCAAGGCTTCTTGACCTTTTTTTATTTATGGTGTCCGGGGTTGAAGGATTAATTCCATGTACATTTTGGTTATTGTAGATAAGGACCCTGACAATTTTGTTCACAACTGCTAACTTTATTGAATCGTTCTCTGTGTCGTGGTGTACTGCCTATGTTATGAGAAGGACATGGGTTTTTGATGGAGGAGGGTAGTTATTCTGTTTTCTCTGGACTAAAACCTGCATTTTTCCAGATTTCTACAGAAAACTCACTAAAAATGTGTCATCCTCTTCTAGCCTTTGGGCTTCTACCCAGCTGAAAGGGACAGAACTTCACTGGGCATAAATCAGCATGCTTCTACTCCAGAAACCTCAGGTGTGAGAGTTCATGTTCAGAGATGATCTGATTTAGGCTTTGTAATCTTTGGCACTGTAATTCTGCCCTTCTCTCAGCCCTACCACCACGTGGCACTCCCTGAAGAGTAAAACAGGGCTTTTGCTGCCATGAAACCCAATAAGAACAAATCTGGAGCAAGACAGATGAAACACCTCTGGAAGAACCTTCATGAGCAATACATTCAGGGTTCAT
The DNA here is from genome assembly GCA_013401135.1 of Cettia cetti. Classification (NCBI taxonomy): domain Eukaryota; kingdom Metazoa; phylum Chordata; class Aves; order Passeriformes; family Sylviidae; genus Cettia; species Cettia cetti. The sequence goes on along the minus strand of VZUI01036766.1, from coordinate 7,730 downwards.
TAAAAAGCATCTGTCATTGCCCCAGCCTCTGAGACACAGCCTGGGTTAACCTTTAAGAAGCATCCATGTTTTCATTTCCTCTTCTCACTTTGAGCATGTAGTTTTCACATCTCTATTGCTTTTCATTCAGCACTAAGCTGGAGGATGAGGTTTATGTCTTGCTGCATAGTGCAGGCACAAAGGCATACAAAGCATTGTGCAATGAAGCACAGTCTCACTCAAAGCCAGCACAAAACTGCTCAGTCCAGAAACAAATGGGGTCAGAGCTCCTTTCCTTTGAAGAAAAAGAAAAGGATTTATGTCAGGACTTGAAATGATGCAACTTATTTCTCCCATTCTTCCCTGAAATTAGCCCTGCGCATTGCAGTGGCTGGTGTTAAGCTGTGTAAAGACCCATTTCATTGCCTGCCATCCATCACACTCTGCCTGCTCCTAAATGACCCCCAAAGGGAGGCATAGCCAAATCATAGGTACTCAAAATCTTGCCTATATTGATTTGGTGAAAAGATATATGTCAGTATTACATATCACTTCACTGTTACTTATAGACACCTAAATCAACAAATTCTCTCTGAAATCTGAAATTTTATTCATGGTAATACCTAATTTTTTTTTATTTTTGAGTTTCTTTTACATTTATTTATTGAACTAAATAGCTACCCTTTTTACCTATGGCCAGTCCCTATTATTTTCCATTTAAAAGTACAAGTAAATGCAAGAAGAAAATAATACTCATCTGTAAAAGTGTATAGATTTATATCATTGTTTTGGACAGGAGCCAAAACATAGCCTACCCTAGCAGAATAATAATCTATCACAGTAATGTTGGCTAGAAGTGAGAGAAGACTGAACAAAGATGCTGAGCTGTACTAATAAGACTTCAGCCATTTGCCTGTGAGCACAGAAGTACATGTAAGTATACAGTATAATCATCTTAACTGTATCTGTCATGCTATGCTTTGGAAGGGCAGGGTATAAAGAATGTGTTCAGCTGGCTTGAAAAAAAAAAAGAAAAAGTCAATTCTTTATAGTCAGCAAAATTCTTTACAAAACTTCCCAAGGAGAAAGCAGATGCTGAGTAGCACAAAATTAATCTTGTAACATACTAGCTATAAAGTACAGTAACACAAATCAATACTGCAGCCCTAAACTATCAGCTGCTGAGCATAGGAATAGTCAGCTGAATTGTGTAGGACATACGCACAGCCCTCTGGTTTTTCACAACGGGTTTCTTTTTTAGGTCCTGAGTTAGAGCCTGTTGGAAACCGTGACAGAAACATGGCTTTGGATCAAGCCTTGAGCTATAGATTTATACTGACCAGTATCCAAGGAATACTGCAGCTGAGTCAGTGCTGCAGTGAAGTGTTGCTGGTTATGTTATCCCACTTTGGAACCAATTTGTTCTGTGTTAGAAGAAAGCCAATTGCTTTTGAACTGTATGATATTAACACAGAAAAATCTGACCCTCTACGTGTAAAATTGCACATGGCAATTATTCGCTTCTGCAGGAAATGAACTCACTGTGCATTTAACACTTCTGTCCAACAGCAATTAGGTTACTTCTATAGCTCTTAATGCAGCAAACCACTGCCTGTGGCAGCCATAGCTTACCAGGTCAGCTGCAGAAACACAGGCTCTTTCTGGAGACACAGAAGTTATCTCTTTTGCAGTTGACTGCAAAGGCAGCCATGTTCTGTGGCAGCTCAGCTCACCTCACCAGAGCTCAGGGAACAGGAATTTGCTACGTGAATTTTCCTGCCCTTAATCCTGCTCCTCATTTTGGGTCACAGCCACCTCAGTCCCCATATTTGGTAGGTGAAGGCATGAAAACAGGCATTCAGAACTGCAAATGGAGTAGTTCCAGGAGCAACATCTCCTCCTGGAACTGTTCATCTTTGAAGGCAGATATTTGCAAGAGGAAAACACGGTGGATAAACACAAATGAAAAATCTATCTATGGGCTAGTGGGATTCATTCAACAAACTCCCTTTGACCTTGGCCACAAAGCCTGATACCCTCAAAAGCATCTCCCATTCTACCTTCTGAATGTCTACATCATTCTCTGCATGGTGTGAGGATCTGCTGCATCCTTCAGCTCCTGACATGTGAGATGAGAGTTGTATAAAGAGAGTTGGAAAGAGTTGTATGAAGTTGAAGTAGCTAAGTGAAGTTTAGTTTCTTGGCTGACGAAACCTTGGAATAGGTTGCCCAGAGGAGTTGTGGATACCCCAGCCTGGAAGTGTTCAAGTCCAATTGGATAGGGCTTTGAGAAAACTGCAGGGGAGTTGGAACAAGGTGATCTTTAAGGTCCTTTCCAATCCAAACCATTCTATGATACCATGAAAAAAATCGCTTCCAACAAGCTTGGTCACAGATTTTGGCTATAGTAAAAGTGTTATTCATAACATAGTAGGTAAAATTAAATTTTTGAAACACTCCTCTTTCACTATTTTCTAGGGAACAATAGTAGGGTTTTCAAACTATGTTTCCATTGGTGGCCACAATTCCTTCTTCCACCATTTCCCATGTCTTTGCCTTTCTCACATGAACTCTTTCCTAGTAAACCTGCTAAGATAAATTTTAATAAAAAAAAAATGTATTCCTGTCCTGGTTTAGGGCAAATTTGGGAGGAAATTTCTAAAGGGGTCCCTTAGGAAAGCAGATTCAAGTGGCCCCTCCCCCTACTGGTTTGGGAAAAGATTTCCTTGGAGAAAAGTGGAAAAAACCTGTTTATTTAACAAGCAAAATATTCACAAGCATAAAAAATGAATAATATTAAACAATAAAATGTTTTGCTGTTCTGAAGAGATGGCAAATTCAGAAAGTCCTTGCTGTGGGGTGTAGCTTGGCTCACTCAGTCTCTTATCAGTCCCTCCTGCACTGGAATGCAGTGTCTGGGTCCCAGTGGGTCACAGGTGTGAGCTCCTGGTGTTTTTCTGGGTTTTCAGTCCAGACCAGGGCTGATCATTTCTAAGAGAAGGAAATGCCACAGTCCAGGGAACTTCTCTGCCTCAGCTAGCAAAAAAACAACTAAAAGCAAAGGAGAGCTCTCTCCCTCTGTCCATGCTGCAGACAGCACAGTCTGTGAGAGAGAAAGCTGGAGCTCTTACCTCTATGTTTTTGAATACAGACATTCCAACACTTCTCTTTCTCCCCCCCCTTCACTCTCAGATCTAGTTTTAAAGGAGCAAAACCTGTTTCTGGCCTAAACAGATGAATGGAGATACAATTCAGCATAAACAGAACAGATGATTCGAGATACCAGCATCATAAAGTCACCCTAGGACAATAGCTTATATAACATTCTCCTTAATCAGCATCTGTTGATGAGTTTTATACTTTATGACACTTTCCCAGTTTATATTTACTTACCATATCTATAAAAATAGTAATAAATCTCATAAATGTTCAGCACAGAGGAGGGTTGTTATGAATTCCAAGATGCAGCTCTTGATTATATAGCATACAGAATGAAGAAGGATGTATAAGTAACTCACTGCAAAATGGGAGCCCTAGTTGGGCACATATTTTTTGTTCTTTGTATCAGTGCTATGCAAAGGCAATTAAGTTTATTGGTGCCTTATCAAGCACTCTGTCAGGAAGATACACAGGCATTGGAGAAGACATACTTCATTTGTCTGCTAGTACCTGACTTTCAAGATGCTTCAGACACAGAGAGAACTTAAAAATTATTCTCTTTATTTTTCCCTGCACCCCATTATAGTACTAATTCTCTGAAAAAAACCCAGATTTTGTAGTATAGTTGCTCATTCTGGGGAGAGAAGTTTAGCTTGACATAATTTTTCAAATAATTACATAGAATTTTGAGGTCATAAAACTCTAAATCTGGTATCCTAAAAAAGATCAGATTTGGTTTTAAAAGAAAACAAAGTTTTGAAAGAAACCAGAGTAAAAAACAAAAAGAAGAACATATTCCCTCTCTGAACTTCAGTATTTACTCAACTTTGGTTTAAACCAGCCTTGGACTTCTTTAATCCCTGCCAATTCGACCAAGTTCACCTGTGCATGACAACATTTCAGTGTGTAGGACATCAGCATTGCAGACACAGAGTGCTAGGATTTGCTCTTTTTTTTTTGTTTTGTTTTGGTTTGTTTTGTTTTGTTTGTGTGTGTGTGTGTGTGTGTGTGTGTGTGTTGTCTTTCTGAAGACTACTGTCCCTTCCCTCTGTCCCTCACTGTGACCAGTCCACTCTGCTTCCAGAGGAGCTTTAGCAGCAGTGACCAAAATCATAAGCAGGGCTCAGATGCACCTGTCTCTTCTGTTTTTCTGCCTACAGCTCTGAGCTTCAATGGTAGTTGGGAAGATAACACAGAATAATAATCATGTTCTAAAGTATAATTCTAACTGTGTTTTGCAATAGCATCTCCTTGTAGACACACTGTTAAAAGCACACAGGTGCATAACTGCAGTTTTGTTTAGCCTTCAAAATGTAATATTTGAATAACTTTCTATTGGTTTTTCTTAATTTATTCCACCAGATTCTTTTTTAGTTGCATGGATTTAATGTAAATTTAATGTGCATGAAGACCACTAAGGAACAAATTTGCTAGAAAAGAGCTACCAGTGCTTGATTGGTATCTGTCAGATACATTTGGTTACTGACTTTTTAATTGGAATATAGTTTTTGCTATTATTCATGACCATTCATGCAGAATTTCATCTCTGTCTTCCTTATTTAACTGAATAGAGAAAGTAAGAAGATTTACATTTTAAAAGTTTAAATGATGAGCTGTTAATTGACATACCACAGCTAGGCTCACATAATTAATTTATGTATCAATCAGCCACCTAGTCATTGTTACTTAAATTACCATTGGGAGTTTTGCTTTTATTCTGAATTGCTTAAATATGTACGGGCAAACATATTTCTAACTTTTTGTCACAGACACAGACAAGCATCACACCATGGGGAACACTGCTCTTATTATTTTAGAAATTGACATAGCCTGTGCAAATACAGAAAAATATTTAACTGACAAATTCAAATAGTCTCATATTAAAGAAATACATATGCCAATGATGGATAATAGCCAAGGATGTTAGAATGTATAAGGTCTATCACCAAAAGATATCAGTTAACTACTATGTAGAAATTCAGTGAATGTACCTATTGTCCTGAGCTCAGTTTTTATTAATATAACCATTCTCAATTTGCACTGGATGCTGGAAATGTCAGGTCAATAAAGAAGAAACCTGTTGGATGCTTTTGCAATTATTACAGAAACAAATATGCTGATTAACATTCCATCACAGTAGCCTGTCATCACACCTGCTTGTGGCATAAACTGAGTGTGCTCCCACCATCCAAAACAACTTCTGCTTATCCAACCTTGTGTGCACTTCATCATTTCTGCATTAGCCCTGAACTGCTGTAGCCCCTGAGCAGGACCCTGAGGTACCAGATGCAGCAAATGCAGGTAACAAGAGCTGCTCTTGGGAGCTTGTGATTTATTCCTCCATTTTCTGCCAATGAATGCCCTGCTTTGGCAGTGAAAGAGGTGCAGCCTCCCTCCTTCTCAGATCTCTTGGGACAACAAGGACTTGACTTTTCCCATTTGTCCCATCTGCAATTTGGTTTTCCAATACTGACAGCAGAGTAACCTTGATGACACACAGGCCTTGAGAAAGCAGACCTGTGGGAGCCCCCTTGCCTCTGGAATATTCTGTGAGTGTGAAATGGAGAGGATGGAGTGTTGGAAGCCAAGAAGGGCTTCAGGACTCTTCTAAGGAAGCTCTGTATCTTGGAGTCTGGGATAATGCCAATAGTCATGGCAGTGTTGTGTGGTTTACACCTCTCCATCTCTAGCCCCAGTCCAAGCCAGCTTGCATTCAACAGTTGGCTGCATCAGTCTTAGGGTTTATTTGGTTTGGGGGTTTTTTTGTTGGTTTTTTTTTTTTTTCTTTTTCCTAGTTTCTTTGTTTTAGCTGCGGTCTCTGAACCCAGGAGATCTATGAATGACTACTGAGGGGTTTACAAAGACTAATTATGCAAACCAGAACTACCATCCATATTCCTTGTTTTGGGTCCCCAGCTCAACTGGAAAAGCAGCAAGGTCCTGCTGGCCAGAGGAACCCCTTCTTAAGGGTTGGTAGCACCCCTGCCTCCAAATGCTTCCCCCACTCTTCTGTCATGGCTCTCCCTGTGCACAAGGACTGATGAAACACCTTGAACCTGCCTTGCACCTTATCCAGATGTGTCTTTAGCAATCATGCCTGTACTTTTTAGATGACATATACTTTATAAATCAGACCACTAGGTTTTGTTAATTGCCTTGCAGAACAGATTTAGATCCCAGTAACTGAAAACAACCTGTACATTCCAGCCTATCCAGAGATGCAGACGGTTATGGGGTATCCAAGATCAATACCAATTCACAGAGGATGCTGCCCAGGACCTGATGTTAGAAATTTCATTTCTGGATTTAATGAAAACTGCATTCTACCTTTGGTCAACAAGATTTTCTGCAGCAATAAAACACACTTTTTACACCATGTCTCTGCTGTGGGAGCAATAATGTACAAAGCTCCATACCTTGCTCCTTCCCAGGTTTTTAAAAGAACTCTACCTACTAGCTGTACAAATAATTGTTCAAAGGTTATTTAATAACTGTTAAATATAATTAGTGTAAATATGGGTATAAATATTCAATTAAAAATTATAATCTTATTAAATATTAAGCAACTTCAAGAGTGTCCTGGGAACTTAATTAGTCTCCATAAAAAATTGATTCTTTTTCTCTGTAACACAGGGCATGAACAAATGCTCAGCTGTTTTGTATTAGAGAACTCAGCTGGTTTCAATGAACTTTAAAAGTTCAGACTGCTGTATCACTCTTTACACTCACATCTTATTGCTGATATTCAGGTATGAATGCAGGTGTAAAATTTGTTATGGATTGTGTGCTATTAGGAAAGTCTGAAGTCCTGCAACAGGTTGGCAGAGAACTTGGTGTGTTATGTTGAATGTCTCCATTACCTTGTCCTTTCTGTTGGTGTTTAGTAGTGCAAATATTCGTGCAGTGGCTTGACACAGTAACAGAAATGCTTTCAGATACGTACAGAGACAAAAAGTTAAAAAAAGTGTTGGCAGTAATGTGTAATATTAATTGCCTTATTAAATCTCAGCGATGTTGAGTATTTGATGCACAAAAACCATAATTAGGAGTAATGGGATATAAAGAAGAAAGATGGTGTGTTGGACAGTTATCAGGATGTGTGTCAAAGCCTAATTCATAAGGCTGTAAAAAACAGTAATGCTGAATTTGGTGGAACATTAACATTTTTCAAATTAAAGATATTCTAGGCAAAGCAGAAAAAAGTAGTCTCAGGAAAAATCAGGCCAAAAATTCTGACTTTTTTTTTAGTTGTTGGGGTTTTGTTTGTTTGTTTGTTTGTTTAACTGAAGCTTATAAACTATCATTCAGGAAATCAACACAGTCACACAGTGTCTTGATTTAGAGACAGGTATCTGCCAGGGGAAAACTGGAGTTTTCCCTGGAATGGAGAATGTAACCCCCCTTCCCTCCGAATTACTATAATTTTGCAATTAAGGGCTTTCAGGCAAAGATTTGGGAATAGGAATAGCAGTTCTTTACTAGGAATATTAAAATAAACAAATGTAGCAGTACAGAAAAAAAAACCCAAGCAAACAAAACAAACAGGGAAAACTAAGGAGAACCCCTGACAGAGTCAGGGATGTGACCTGACA